>VDFB02113493.1:0-15635 GCA_007258455.2 Sequoia sempervirens
TGTAACCTAATGTTGCTCTATGAGACCTCTTGGTGATATCGGTATGTCTTGCGAACTATCTTTTAGAGCTCAATATGACTTGTGTCTTTGGTATACCTTTGGTGACTCGCCATGATCTCCTGGCAAAAGTGATAGGTCTGGGCGACTGCTTGGTGACTCGGTGTAACTCATGAGGCTCGATAAAACATCTTGGAAACTATGGTGACTCTTGGCGACATCGGCGAGACACTATTAGTGTCTCACCGAGATGCCAATACAATGTGAATTATGTTGACTGTTTGACTGTCCTATGTGGAATCTCGTGGACAAATAGGAGGAGCCGAATGTGAACTATTAGTAGTTGGTTGGTTGTGATAGTTTTGTGAGGAAGCTCGACAGTCAGGGAACACCATGGATATATTTTGTAGTTACAGATGCTTGGTGGTTCGATGGTTGGATTATCGATTGGTTCGTTGGTTCATTTGACAGAT
Organism: Sequoia sempervirens; assembly: GCA_007258455.2. NCBI lineage: Eukaryota > Viridiplantae > Streptophyta > Pinopsida > Cupressales > Cupressaceae > Sequoia > Sequoia sempervirens. The sequence continues at coordinate 471 of VDFB02113493.1, forward strand.
TGTTGTTGATCAGTGAATGTATTCTAATCTGTAAAGGTTGTAACTTGAAAGTTCCTATTCGGAGAATGTTCATGGTGAATGTTGCTATATAATGACACCAGAAAGATAAGTCTAGAATTTGTATGTAATTTATGTTACTATAATACAAAGTGATTTCTCTTGGTGTGGTGGGTTTTTCTCCCGTAAGGGTTTTCCCATGTATATCTGGTGTTCATGTGTGATTGTCAAATACTCTATTTTTGTTATCTACTTCATAGTGCATCTTAGTTGGACTGTAATTGTAAATTTTAAAGTGTATCTGCATTCTTTCCTGAGGTATTGATGTTAGGAGAATTGTTTTCCACATCTAATTTTCCTTACACAAACAAGTTACAAAAATTAAAATCAGCTAGCCTATAAATATTAAATAATAAAATGACAAATGAAAATCAATAATAATAAAATTAAGAAATAATTCAAATAAATAATAAAATCAGAAATTCCAATTTTCTTACTTCATTGTGGATGACCAATCATCATCAAGGATTTTTTGTTTCACCCTTTTTCCATCTATTGTGCTTGACTCATGCCATCTACCCCACTCTACATTGACCACCATTAATTGTAGAGCATCTTGGACCTCAATCATCCTCTCCAATAAAATGAAGTAGCTAGCATATCTAGTCTCCATGGGCTTGAGCAATTCCTTCCTAAAAAATGTTCTAAACAAAGCAAGTGAAGTATGATGGTTGCAAATGATGGTTGCAAATGAATATTTGCACCTCTCTAGAACCTACAACCACTGCCTTCACCCAATCTATCTTCCCAATGTCCTTCAAGGTATTTTTCAATGCATGCACACAACAAGGGGTCCAAAAAATGTGGTTATAAGCACTCTCCACCATCAATCTAGCTAATTTACACACATGGGTTGAATCAGTCACTACCTAGCAATGGAATATCATCAAGTTGATATGAGATTAGTAATAAGTATAGATATCAATTTAATAATTTATAGATGATGCCTCACATTCCAAATCAAAAATAAGAAAGAAATAAAATCAAAATAAAAAATGTGATCACTACTTGCACAACATTAGAGGGTCCAACCTCCTCTATAACATCTCTCAAAATCTGAAATTGGAAGGTTGCATCCTTCCTTTTGCCTAAACAATCTATAGCTCTAAGAAAATAAGAGTCTGTTGTACTAGTGACAATAAGATTGATGAGTGGTTGATGTTTGATATCAGTCCACCCATCCATGATTATGGAGCAGCCATCTATCAACCATGTTTGTCTCATACCCTCCATCAAAATACTCACCTTGGAGTACTCTTTATCAAGAATGGTGGTGTGTAGCTTAGTTTCTCTAGGTGGAACATATGAGGGACCAACAACTATAATATCTTTGCACATTTGTTTAAAATATGCTGAACGTGAGACATGAAATGGTATAGCATTAGCATAAAAAACTTGGCAATAGAAGAATAAACCCCATCTCTTATTGTAACATTAAACATATCAACAACATGCATACTCCTTTTATTTCCTCTAGTAGAATCCTCCCCCACATGAGATTGAAAAGTTCAATCAACATCCACTGATGTTTTAGGCATTCTTGTAGTAGGTTGTAAACTCTCAACTGAAACCCCTTTACTTAATTGCCTCCCCCTCCATATGCAATCTAGTTGCATCATTTTTTTCTTGTTGGGTTCTTTTTTTACACCCTTTCACCCCTTGACCACCAATCCACAAAAGATGGCAATAAACTCTTGTATAGCTGCCCCTATATTGTTTGTGGCACAAATGACACTCTCATTCTCTACTACCCTCCAATTTTTTTTCTTGTCTTTATCAACTCTTGTTGCAAATTGTAGTAGAGGTTTTTTGGGGTCAAATGGGCCTTTTGCCCATTTTTGAGGATTTCACATGAACATTCAAATGCGTTTGAACTTGCTAACCCTGGTCCACTCCAACTCTCTGAATACCCCCCAATGTTTTTAGTTGCACTACCTCTAGGTCTATTTCTTGTTCTTTGAGTTTGACTTCTTTCTTGCACTTGAATTTCAATATCCTCACTTTTCACTATCACTATTGCTACTCATGGTTGTTTTCTAAATTTTTATGAAGTTTCTATTTTAAAGAGCTGCAATTTTTTTTAAAAAAAAACCCACAATGCCCTTCCTATGTGTTGAAAAACTTTAAAAAACCTTGCAAAAATTAAAAACAAATAGAAAATACAAAACGAAGATGAAAAACATACCTCTAATATGCTAGAAATGATGCCCTAAGCTCCTCTTCAAACTATTGTTCACTCCTTCACTCAGCTGCTCTTCTTTTGCTCTCCTTCACTTCAAAAGACAAATGTAAAAAAGAGTTTATTTTTCTCATTTTAGGGAATATATAAGACATAAATTAGGTTAAGTGGCATGGGGCGTCCCTTGTGGGCCCACCCATGCCTTTTTTCATTTTAAAAAACTTTAATTTTTTATAAAAATGTGTCCTTTTTGTTGTTGGTCTATATGGTACTTCTAGTCAAACCCATTATGGACAAGGGATGGTTGGAAAGTTTCAGGTACTTCTAGAAGTACCCTACATCCCCTACCTTTTTCCAAAAGTTCCCTTGAAGTATCAGTACTTGGAGGGAAAAAGGGGATGGCTAGGGGACAACTAGGGGATGTTTCCTGGCCATCCCCACATCCCTGTTTTGTACCTAGTATGAGAAACAACTTAAAAACACAAGGGATGCATCCCCATGGAGAATAGACTTATAGAGGAAAAAACATACCAAAAATCCAACAATATATACACATTTTTACAAATTTTCATCAACATTTTTAAGAATGAAGTTTTAATTAAATCACATTGACATGGATTAGGAGAACACAATCATTTGGTTTAGAACACTCAAAAGCACTCTTGTTTCATGTGGTGATTACATATGGTCCACTCAATGCGGAGACAAACATATTGTGTCTTCCCTCCTTAATCTATTTTCATCCCACTTAGAAAATTAAATCTCTTAACTTTGAAATCTTGAGCTATTTTCTTTTTATCAAACCATCTTTTAACAATTTCTTGATGCTTCTAAAACTTATTTTTTGTTTATTCTTTTTGTTTTTCCAAATTTCAATAGCTCGTCTATTCTAGTTATGATTGTATCATTATTTTCCAACTTCATTTAGAGGAGAAATTCTATCGTAAAGATTTTCACAAATGACAATAGTTTTGTTTATTTATTTTAGATCAAGATGCATGGTGAAGTATTTAGGGTTTTCTTTGGAATAACCTTTTTTTGTTCATAATACTTTCTTTAAGTGTTTTACATCTTCTCTATTGATCAATCCCTATTCTTTTGGTAATTTTAATTAATTTTTTGTTAGTTTCAATTTAGCTAACCCATTTCCTTCAAGATAGTTGTTGGATGAGGTCATTAAATAGGTGTCATATCTACATGAAAATATATATGATCTTTAACCCAATAAATTACTTATTATTGTCTATTATCATTATGTTTAGGACACCAAATCTTGTGGCAATTCCCTCCAAGAAGTCTATGATCACATTCTCAAGAGCATCTTTCAATGGAATTACTTTTGCTCACCTAGAAAAGTAATAACTAGCTATTAAGATCCACTTATGTCTTACATTTGTATGAAGCTTAATCATGCCAATAAAGTCAATCCCCATTGGGAAAATTAGATCATCTTTTATAATATGTTTCAATGGCGAAGGTGTAATTCTCTTTTTACCTATAAAGAATTGGCATTCTTCACATCTCCTTACACATATATGTACATCTACAAACATACTAGGTCAATAATAGCTAGCTCCAATGAACTTGGTTACCATTCTTTGAGCTAAGTAATGTCCTCCCTATGAGCATTCATGAAATTCATGAAGAAGAATTGTCACTCTTTTAGTTTTAATGCATCTTAGTAAAACTTCATCATGGTTACTTTTTTGTAATATCCCATTTATTAACTTTTAGGGGATGTTATATGATCTAATATTTTTTGGGTAGTAGTCTTGAGCCCATTGCGTATTGGCCCATTTCAAAATAACTTATGTTTTTTTAGAATCTAATGCATCTTTTATTCAATTATTTTGGCATCATTGGGTTAATCTATTAGGTATATTTCTTGGGAATTATAACATCCTATACTAGACATTGTTGTAATATTTTTCATCTAATCAATTGAGTGGGATTAATATTAATGCCATACTCTAATACATCTTCTATTCAATTATTTTGGCATCATTGGGTAAATTTACTAGATATATTTATCGGGGACTATAACATCCTTTACGAGATATTGGCATAAGGTTTTTCTTTTGATCAAAATCAGTGGGATTAACGTTAATGAAATACTCTAATACATCTTCTATTCAATTATTTTGGCATCATTGGGTTAATCTAATAGACACATTTCTTGGGAATTATAACATCCTTTACTAGGCATTAGCATAAGGTTTTTCATCTAATCAACGTAGTGGACTTAACATTAATACCATACTCTAGGCAATTGGTGATCCAATAAGTCTTCTTAATATTCATCACTACACTTGTGATGCACTCCCTTATGCAATGATGATCTAAATTTGTAGTAATTTTATTACTACAAATAAGAAACCTAAAAATTTTAAGTCTCTTAACGAATGCAAAAGTTTTCTTTTTGATAAAATTATATTTAACTCATGGTCTTCTAGAGTCTAGCTAAAAAATACAATGGGATATTTGTCCTAATCAAATTCTCCTTTTTTCTTAATATGACAACAATCCTACAATCTCCTCCAAAGAAATAGATAATTTTTTTGTTTAAATTAGAATTAACCATAGTTGGAGATTTTGTAATAGATTTATTTACTTTCTCAAATTCCTTCTTATCCTTTGTTGTCCATTTGAATATTTTCTCCCTCTTAAACATCGATGTTATGGGTCTTACCAACCTTGTGAAGTTTGATTTATATTATTCCTAAAAAAATTGACCTTTCCTAAGAAAAAGTGTAATGAATTTTAAAGTAAGATAGAAAAACACTTCTTATCTCAATCTAAGATAAGAGAAACACAATGAAAATATGATAAATATGGGTCCAAAAGTTAGGTTTCTTAAGTTTTAATTAACGAATTCATCCATGAAGAAAGGAAACAACAAAAACCCTAGTGAACTAGAATTTTTTTTGTGAACAATCTTCCTCTCATGACATATCTAATTCAACTCTCCCTTTGGCCCTTCAAGCTTTTCAATCATAAAAATGGTTTAAAGCACTCTTGGTGGATGAGGAAACCCTTCCAAACTCCTCTCAATAAATTGTAATATCAAATCTAGGAATTTTTAGGGGCTAACAATCCCCTCTCTAAAATATCATGTTAGAAGGTCTATCCAGAGTCACCACTTTGATATTATCATGCTTCAAGAGGTTCAAGTTAGTGTTGTTCATTTAAAAGCCACTCTTGCTTCCATTTGGCAGAATTAATCCCTCTTCTTTCACACCAATCATTATGATGGTTGTGGTGGTGTTGTCCTTGGTCTTGCCCCTTGGCTTGTTAAACATGTGGTTTCTTCTAAGAGTGACTCGAATAACTATTATATTTTGGTAACTTTTATTATTCAGGGTACCTTATATGGATTTTTCTCAATCTATGTCCCCAACACACCCTCAAAAAGAACTTTATTTTGGGATTGGATATGTCTTTCCCTCCCCACCACCGAATGGGTATCAGGGGGTGATTTCAACATGGTGGAACACCCCAGTGACTTTAGTTGGGACAATCCTTCCCGCTTGTCCCAATTTCCCAAGGTTTGATGCTTGGACTCTCACATGTAATGCTCTAGGTGTTTACAATCCTCTTTTGGGTAAAAAGGACCTTCACATGCCCCATTGGTATACTTGGTCTACTTATCATGAAGGGTTTTTGAGAAAGATGATCGTCTTGAAAGATTCTATATATCCCCCAATTGTTATATTTTTCATTCCTTGTTGGGTCTTTTAGTCTAGCTTGACCTTGCAACCAACCTTTCTAATCACTTCCCATCTTCACCACTCTATCCTTCTCCAATTCCCCATCCCTTCCTAATGACCTCCCCTTCAATCTCAATGTTACTCACCTCAATTATCAAGATTGCATTGATGGTCTTTTAGCCACCTAAAATGTGGAACTAAAACCACAACATGATAGGTGGATTAGTTGGTGGGAAAGAGCTATCACTCGCTATACCTCTTTCCTTTGTGAGTATGGTCAAATGGTTTCTGCTAAATGTAGAAAAGGCTGGAAAAAACTCTCAATGGGAAATTGGTTTGTGGTCGGTCTCTACTGGTTTCCAATCCCCATGACCTTTCAATCCAACAATCTGTGGCACATACTGAGCATCTGCTTAGAAAGTTGACTATCTACAAAGGTAAGGTGACACAAGTTCATTCCCATCTCCAATGGATCAAAGATGGTGACTAAGGCTCCAAATTGTTCTTTCAATTTTTGAAACACGAACAAAAAAGAGAGCAATTTTTTTCATTAAATCAACTAATGGAACCCCTATAAACAACCACTCTAACATCATGATTTTTTTTTTGGAATACTATAGATATCCCTTCATTGATGAAACAATAGATGACCCCATAATATCCATTGTTGAAGATAGTGTGGTTGATGTATTGCTCATAAGACTGTTGAAGATTAAAGTAACTTTCTTGACAAACCCCTCTCTATGGAATAATTTGATGAAGCTCTGTATAACATGGATGCTAAGAAGAGCTTGAGAATGGATAGTCTAGTAGTTGAATTATACAAAGACTTGTGGCCTTACATTCTTGAAGACTTCTACTATGTCTATCTAGAAGGAATTGAGATTGGTTCTTTGGGTCCCATTATTAACCAAGGCCTTATCAAACTCATCCCTAAAGAAAAGATCAAGACACTATGGTTGGATGTGATAGAACCCCTAAAAATACTTTGGTTCCATTTCAAATCTTGCAAAATTTGGATTAATCCCATGTCTTTGGGCTTAGGTTTTTGTCTCTCATCAATGCCTTAGGGTTTATGTTGCTAGGAACCCTTCTTGAATAGCCTTTAAGCCCAAGTCCTTGCCAATGTTCTAATTCATCGTTGACCCCTTATTGCTTGTACCCAGTATTTTAAGTTACATCCTTTTCCATTGGAACCCATGAAGTAACCAGCCCTGAGTCCTAATATCTCATTGTTGCCCATTGCTTTATTCCAAATGTTACTTTATGCTAATTATGGGTTGATATTCATTTAAATATTTGTTGAGGCCTAGGTTCAAGTTTTAATATTTTCCAATCATTTGCAAAAGTTTTGGTTTTAATCCCTATGTCCTCATCCATCGTCTGCCTAGTGATGGCCCCTTCTTAAGAACTAACATATTTTACATGTGAATATTTTACGATTTTATGATGACTGTTCGATCACCACAAGCAAATACTCACTGTTCCCCATGCCCCCATTCTATTCTATTTCTCATTTAATTATTCCAATAGGCTGGCAAGCGAATGCCATGTGCTCTCTTCATTGGTGGGCCCAACACTTTTGAAGGGACAATAGGTAATGAATTGATAAAATCAACATGATCATTTGGTGATGTGGTTTCATCAGGACCACTCCTTGCCACCCCGTTCGATTTTATTTTATCTTAAAATAATGTCACAGGCTAGCGGGCTATTGAAATTTTTCCCCTCGTGGAGGGACCCACTTGGATTTGAAGGTAGTAAACATCTTATTGAAACAAGGATTGATGGCTGATAGTGGGTGACGTGGGTCAATCCTGACCACTCCTCGCCATCCCGTGTGAGACCCATTCGTGCTTCTTGTTTCTGAGCGGGGAAGCAGGCAACTGCCACATGGAATAATCTAAAGGACCAAAGGGACATTAATAAGGGCAAAGTATTAATAAATTTTTTGAAGGGGACATGAAGGCTAAATGGTGCCATATTTGAATTAATTTCTTTTGGCACGTGTTCAAGATTTGAGGATTGTTGTTGATTCTGGCTGTCAATTCTTTCAGAAGATGGTACACCTGGGAGGGTGATATTGAGTTAACAAAAAGTATGAGTTGATGGTTTGAGATCAAATCATGACCACTCCACGTTGTCCCATTGATATGTTGCAAGTGGATTAATTCCCATAGGTGAGCGGGAAAACTTGAAAAGATAGGTTTTCTTTAATGCAAAATGGATGACTAAAAGTGTAGATAGAGTGGATGCATATCCACATGGGCTTCTCTGATTAGACAAAGGCAACAGGCCCATGCAGTTAACTTCTTCATAATCAATTACCTTGATTTTATTTATCTATCGATTTATCTCAACGTATGATCAATGGTTGAGATTCAAAATTGAGTAGTTGATTGTCAGCTCGCTCATGCAAGCCTTCCTTGAGCATTAATGGTAAGCACACTCAAATTGCTTGATATAATGAAGAGGTGATGACCACATATTTCTTCAAAATTGCAATTAGGAGCTGATAAATTAAGCTAAGTTCGAGAAGCTAGTGCGGGGAGCACCTAGGAAGCATGAGGGAGCACTAGGCAAAATTTGGAAGCCTAGGAAGAATTTTGTGATTTTGATGTTTTAAGGTCATGTTGACCATTTGATTTTGTATTTGAGGTGTTAGAACAAGTTAGGAGGGAGGTTGATCAGTAGCTCAAGATAGAAAGGATGTGTTTCACAATTTGATTTCACTGGGAATCACTAGGAATTGGAGATAAAGTCCAAAATGTTGCATTTGTGCAATTTTGGCCTATTATGGTGGTTATGTCTGACCAAGGGAGAGGAAGCCACTTTGTGAGCCTTTAAAAGGTGGGCCTCAACTTGGAATGGAGGTTGGAAAAACATTGTATCTTTTGGAGTTTACTGTTCATATGGAAAAGCAATGAATTTCTTGCAATTTTCTGGTTTTTAGTTCTTGTTTGTGTGTTAATGGAGGGTTCCAGGCACTGATCAGTGTTTGGTACACGTGATAAGTATTGTACAAGCTTTGTGTGGTTAGTAGTTAGGTTTTTCATCATTTCATAGCTTTGTTCTTGGTAGATTTTGTTTCTTTCATTGTTGATCAGTCCAGTAGACTGTTATTCATGGAGTCTTAGACCTCTGTTTTCCACTATACCTGGTGTATAGCCCGTGGGGAATGAGGCTAAGCTCCATGCCTATATATAGAATAGGTTTAGGAGATTGTAGGAGTCCAAGAATCATGGTGAAAGTCTTTTCCTAAGCGAGCTTGACTGTGCCCGGCTAGGAAAGACAGTGAAAACCAAGCCCTAACATTGCAGGGGTGTTAATTCCCTATCAACCCAAGGTGTGTGGTGGATGCAGGAGACCTTGACAAAGGTTTGGCAAGAAGGTAGATTCTTTTCCAGCCCATTTGGTGGTTGAAAGAAGCAGACAGATCACTGTGTGGCCAAGAAATGGCCTAAAAAGCCCTAAATCTCACAAAATAAGGGTTACGCCTGTGTACGGCCAGTGAAGGCCTATAACCTCAAAAATCCTTGAGAGGTTGGAAAATGAACCAGGGTCTCCAAAGGAATTTTGTGATGATTCATAGAAGGATTGGAGCTTAAGCCTATTTCCTTGGGCTAGGAGGCCTAACTGGGGCTCAAGGGCTAGTAGCCCTTCTTAAAACCTAGAATAGGGTTTGGAGTGAGTGATGGAGAAATGGTGATTGGTGGTTGTTCAAGAACCCTTGTGAGATGGTTTTGAATCCATGGAAGTCATCACACACCCCTCCATCAAGTTAGTGAAGCATTTGAGGGATAGCTAGTCTTTAGGAAGATTAAAGGCTAAGGAGAGAAAGAGAGAAAGAATACCAAGATTGGCTTGGTTAGGGAAATGAAGATGATAGTAGGGTTGGCCAAGAGAACCAGGGGTGCCTAACAAGCATTAGGGCCTATAGGTTAAGAAGGTGGAGAGTGACACCAAAGGGTTTGCCAAGTTGAGACCTAGAGCATGGGACAGTGAGTGTCACATCCAACCCTACCCTATCAGATTAGTATCAGAGCAAGTAAAAGATTTGGGAAGCATCTTATATGTCAGAGGTTGAGTCTAGTGATTCTACCATCATGGTGACAAATGCACAATTGGCCAAGATGGTTGAAGAGCAGGAGGAAGACAATAAACTATTGAGGGAAAGAATAGCCCAACTTGAACAAGCAGTGAGGAGCACGCAATTTGAAGGATACCAAAGGAAGAAGAGGTTGCAAAGGAAGACAAGACCCCTGAACCTGACCTTGTTCTGAAAGAAGATCCTTTCTTGAAGGCATTGAAGGCTTTGAGTGGAAAGGCACTTGAAGGCATACCGCTATTTAGTGGAAAAATGGAAGCTGATCTAGTCATGGATTGGATAGAGGGAATGGAGAACCATTTTGAATGTGATGGAGTCACTGAAGCACAAAAGGTAAAGATGGCCAAATCAAGACTAAGGGGTTATGCCTTGACATGGTGGAAGTTCATACAGACAGAGAGGGAAAAAGAAGGTGAGCAGCCTATAACTACTTGGAAGGGAATGGTTTCCAAAGTAAAAGAAGCATACATGCTAGATGACTATGAGATTCAGTTACACAAGAAAAGATAGAGCTTAAGGCAGAAAGACCAAGATGTGAACACTTACACTGAGGAGTTTCAAAAACTTTGCATGAGGTCTAATGTGATAGAGGATGAAAGTCTTAAGGTAGCTAGATATCTTAATGGCTTGAAATGGAACATTCAAGAGGAGATGGCTCTTCTAAGTCCCAAGACAATTCATCAATGTTACCATTGGCTATCAAGATTGAGGAAAGAAGCAAGAGGAAACAAGACCAGGCTTATAAGGGTAGAGGCAAAGGCAGAGATCAAAGAGATCAAATAGGACAGCGAGGTGGCTACCAAGGTAGAGGCAATGACCAAAGAAACCAAGGAGAGTCTAAACTCACAGAGCATGGAGGAGAAAAATCTTCTAGAGGAGGATATAACAGAGGTAGAGGACCTCAAGGAGGTTCAAACAGAGGAAGAGGAGCAGGCAGAAGCAATTCATTCTTTGCAAACATGAAATGCTACCATTGTGGTCAAGTAGGTCATCCTACTTATAGGTGCTTTCCGAGGAAAGCATCCTCATCAAGCAATGAGAAGAGAGTGGGTGCGACAAGAAATCATGAGTCCTAAGTCATAGAGTTGGTCATATTGAATCTAAGGTAGGAGAGAATCTGATGTTCAATAAGAAGTTTTGGTCGGATAACGGTCAAGGAAGAGCAAAACAAGGAGAGAGATCTATTTAGACTAAGGTGCAAAGATACTTGAGCAGTATGCAAGGCCATAGTAGATTCAGGTTCAACAAACAATATAATCTCAGAGGAGGTAGTAATGAAACTAAAATTGGATAAATTACCCCACACTAACCCCTACAAGGTCACATGGCTAAACAAATGGCAAAGTGTTTTAGTAAATGAGCAAGTAATAGTGGATTTTTCCATTGGAGGATATAAAGACAAAGTTGGTTTGTGATGTTTACCGCTGGATGCATGCCATCTACTCTTGGCTGAGACCATGGCAATATAATGAGGTGCATTTATGATGGGAAAAGAGAGCACCATCTCATTCAAGAAGGATGGGAAGACTTTCAAGCTGTAGTCACTGTCAGAAGAAGAAGAAGGACAATCAAAGACAACAAACATCATGTTGAGTAATGGGAAGGAGTTCCTTAACAACCTACATCAAGGGAGTGAAGGATATGTGGTTATGTTACAACCTAAAGAAGAAGACAAGGCTGAAAAGACAGTCATACCTAGAGCAGTCCTAAAGTTGTTGGATCAGTTCAAGGACATTGTAAGTGATGGTGCACCTGCAACTCTACCACCAAAGAGAGCCATAAGTCATCAAATTGACTTCATACCTAGAGCCTCATTTCCTAACAAAGCAGCATATAAGCTTACACCAGATCAGAATCTAGAGGTTGCTAGACAAGTGCAAGAGTTGTTGGATCAAGGCTTGATTTGAAACATCAACCCATGTCACGGTACCGGTAGTTTTGGCAACAAAGAAGGGAGGTAAATGGAGGTTATGCACTAATTCTAGAGCAATAAATAGGATCACCATTAGGTATAGGTTCCCTATTCCTAGAATTGAAGACTTAATGGATTGTCTTAGAGGAGCTCAATAATTTACTAAGTTAGATCTCAAAAGTGGATACCATCATATCAGAATCAAGGATGGAGATGAGTGGAAGACAACTTTTAAGACAAATGATGGGTTGTATAGGTGGAAAGTGATGCCATTTGGCCTCTCAATGCCCTAGCACATTCATGAGGCTCATGAATAAAGTGCTTAAAAGAATTTATAGGGATATTTGTGGTGAGTGTATCTTAGGACATCCTCTTATTGACAAGACAGAAGAATTTAAAACATGTGGAGTTTGTTCTTAGAAGGTTGCAAGGAGGGAGGTTGTGATAATCACAGAGAAGTGTGAGTTCTTCAAGCAAGAGCTTGGCCTTATTTGGGTTTTAGTGTCAAAAAGGATCATTGAAGATGGATCCAAGCAAGGTGGAAGCTATCCTAAACTAGCCTACACCAACCACAAGGATAGAGGTAAGAAGTTTCCATGGATTAGCTCAGTTCTACAGAAAATTCATAAGGAACTTTAGTGGTATATGTGCACCAGTCCTAAATACAATCAAGGGTGGTTTAAAAACTAAGTTTGTGTGTACTTAGAAGCTGAGAAAGGGTTTGAGAAACTAAAACAAAGAGGTGGCAACTCAACCAATTCTCTTATTACCTAGTTTGACAAGTTGTTCAACGTAGGAATGCGATGCAAGTGGAGTGGCGGTAGGAGGAGTGCTCGGTCAAGAGGGCAGACCTATGGCCTTCTTTGGTAGAGAAGCTCAATGAAGCAAAGAAGAAGTATTCAACCTATGACTTAGAACTTTATGCTTTGGTTCAGTCACTTAGGAAATGGAGGCATTATCTTCTACCCAAGGATTTTGTAGTCTTTACTGACAATCAGGCACTCAGTTTTATCAACACTCAAGAGAAGTTGAGTAATAGGAATTTGAAATGGATGGAATACATCCAAGATTTTACTTTCACCATCAAGCACAAGAAGGGACAGTTGAACAAGGTGGTAGATGCACTAAGTAGAAGATTGTTGGTAGTGCAAGAGATACAGATCAAGAGCATTGGGATAGAAAGTTTCAAGGATCTCTATGGGGAAGATGAAGACTTCTCGGAGGCCTACAAGGTATGTTCTAACTTTGAGAATCATTTTCATAGCCAATACTCAGAATATACATTGCAAAGTGGGTTGTTTAAAGGAAATCGGTTATGTGTTCCAAGAGGGTCAATGAGGGAAAATCTGATCCAAGAGAAACATAATGGCAGTCTTAGTGGGCATTTTGGTATTAATAAAACTTTAGAACTAGTTCAAAGATTCTATTACTGGCCTAAGTTAGCAAGAGATGTCAGAAAATATGTGGAACAATGTGTTGTATGCATGAAAGCTAAAGGGGGAGCTAGCAATGCTAGTTTGTATCAACCCCTGCCCATTCCAAACAGACCATGGGAGTGTGTAAGCATGGATTTTGTGGTAGGCCTTCCTAAGACCAAGACTGGTTTTGACAGTGTTTATGTAGTGGTAGATAGATTTAGCAAAATGAGTCATTTTATTCCTTGCAAAACTACTCATGATGCTTGTTACATAGCTCATCTTTTCTTCAAGGAAGTGGTAAGGATCCATGGATTACCTTTAAGTATTGTTTCAGACAGGGATGTGAAGTTCATGAGTCACTTTTGGAAGACTCTATGGAGTAGATTGGGTACCAACCTGTCTTTTGGATCAGCTTACCATCCTTAGACCGATGGTCAAATAGAGGTGGTTAACAAGGTGCTAGGTAATCTTCTAAGGTGCCTAACTAAGGAGTATGGACAGACATGGGATATGGTTATCTCCCAAGCTGAGTATGCTTACAATGATAGTGTGAACCAGACCACAAGGAAGAGTCCTTTTGAAGTTGTGTACGGGATGCACCCAAGAGGAATATGTGAGCTCAGAGATCTTGGAGCTATGGAACATAGGAGTGGACATGCAGAAGACTTCATTTAGACCGTGAAGGAGATTCAGGAGTAGGTAAAGAGGACAATCACTAAGGCTACACAAAAATTGAAGGAGAAGGCAGATATGTCAAGGAAAGATGTGCAATTTCAAGTAGGAGACTATGTCATGGTCCACCTTAACAAGTCAATATTGTAGAAGGAAATGTCAACCAAGTTGAAAATGAAAAGAGTGGGTCCATGCAAAGTATTGGCCAAGTATGGTAAGAATGCATACAAGGTGGAGTTACCTACCGATCTAGGAATCTCACCAGTTTTCAATATAGCTGACTTGATCAAGTACAAGGGATCAGTCAATGATGTGGATCAGAACAATAAGGATATCTTCAAGGACATCAACAATGTACCCTTACCCCATCAAGACAAACCTCAGGTAGAGAAAATCTTGGAGTCAAGAGTGCAGAAGGCTACAAGACATAAGTTGTACATGGAGCACCTTATCAAGTGGAAGAACAAGCATGAATCAGAAGCCACATGGGTACAAGAAGATCAGTTCAAGAAGTTTAGTATTGACCTATCCTTGATCTCTCCTTCCATTCCTTAGTGTTTTGGCAAAGAGGGGGAGAATGGTGCAGGAGCACCTAGGAAGCATGAGGGAGCACTAGACAAAATTTGGAAGCCTAGGAAGAATTTTGTGATTTTGATGTTTTAAGGTCATGTTGACCATTTGGTTTTGTATTTGAGGTGTTAGAACAAGTTAGGAGGGAGGTTGATCAGTAGCTCAAGATAGAAAGGATGTGTTTCACAATTTGATTTCACTGGGAATCACTAGGAATTGGAGTTAAAGTCCAAAATGTTGCATTTGTGCAATTTTGGCCTATTATGGTGGTTATGTCTGACCAAGGGAGAGGAAACCACTTTGTGAGCCTTTAAAAGGTGTCCCTCGACCTAGAATGGAGGTTGGAAAAACATTGTATCTTTTGGAGTTTACTGTTCATATGGAAAAGCAATGAATTTCTTGCAATTTTTTGGTTTTTAGTTCTTGTTTGTGTGTTAATGGAGGGTTCCAGGCACTAATCAGTGTTCGGAACGTGTGATAAGTACTGTACAAGCTTTGTATGGTCAGTAGTTAGGTTTTTTCATCATTTCATAGTTTTGTTC
>VDFB02113495.1:0-29108 GCA_007258455.2 Sequoia sempervirens
TGAATAGGGATCCATTATTTAATAGTAGACTTATGCTATTAAAATCACTTTCATCTTGAATCCATGTTTTATGTTTTAAGGCATTTTAGATTAATTTACATGCATTATTAGCTTAAAGCATCCACTAATGGCTTCCATGGTAACATAGGTGCATCCGTTTAGCATATTTTGAAATTAGGGTTTTAATCTTTTGAATCTTGCATACATTTAAAATAACTTTCCATACACTCACATCGATCATCTTAGCTTTTATCATGTTAAAATAGCTTTCATCAGTTTCATTGATTCTCGTCAATAGAATTGATTGAAACAAGCTCATTATCCAAGGGTTTGGGAAAGGGTTGCCATTCCACATCAATGTGACACCACTCCCCCAATAGGATAATTTTCAATGTCTTAGAGTAGATGTTTATTAAACTTTTATGTTCTAATATGCTAGCTTTAATGGCTTCTTCATCTTTGTTTAGATTGAATGATCTTATTGGATTGACACTTAGTGGCTTAAGTACACTTTGAATCCTTCTGGATCAAGTGTAGTTAACTATACTACATCATCGGTCCTGATTTCCAAGGCTAGGAGGGGTGTAGGCTAATCAATTATTCAAGAAATTCATCTTCAAGTTTTTTTTTGCTGGATTAATGATTATTATTAGGATTCAACAGCTGCATCTGGGACTGTTCTCATCCAGCAGCCACAAGCCGTTTTCAAGTCGTGATGCATATTGGACGGTTCGTGTCACCCTAATTAAATTTTGTCACCACCTATTTAAATAGTGCCGCTAGACTTGTTTTTTATTGCAACATGAACTTTATTTTAGTGACGCATTTGATTTGGTGATGCTATTGATGTCATTTTTTATTGTAGAGCAATGCATCCTATTTTTCAATATAGTGAGACACTTTTGATATAGTGATGCATTTGATGAAAATTCAACGACATGATTGATTTCAATATTCCTATTTACTGGTAAACAAAACTAAACTTTAATTTTGACATGTGTTTTAATTTTTTGATTTCATCTTATTGCTAACATGTCACTAACTTCTCATTTTTTAATTTTTGAGGCTAATTGGTTTTGCAGGTTTGGATAATAAAATTCAAAGTGAAGGAGCATATCATTGTTTGATCATATAATTGTAACAAGTGTTTCAACACTTATGGTGCAATTACAACCCATTTATGATGCTTTATTTCATGTTTATGACCAAACTAGATTTCCTTTGGGTTTAAAATGAACATTCAAATTGGTTAAAACCGAACCCTCACATCCTCATTTTTCAATGTTGGTTTAAAATTGTACAAAAGAATCTACACACTTCATTTGGTGCTTAAAATGAATTCATTATGCTTGTCAAACATAAAATGAACGTGTCTAATTTTCTTGTGTATGCTTATTGTGTGTATCCTCTCCCCTTGTGCTTCAAGCGATGTTGGGTGAAGAGAAACACATAAGTATACTTTTCTTCTTGGAAGCACCTATCCTCTCCCCTTGCGCCTTTTGGAAATCTTAGGTGACAAAAAGCATTTTATGCTTCACCAACTATGTTACCTTTAGAGGGCCCGAAATATACCGAGCCAAATTTTTTCGTTTTTTTAAATAACAGATTACAACATTCAAGCCAGTGCACCCGTTAAGGTTAGAAGGGTAAACCGAAACGTGCAAGAAGTAAACTTAAGATACAGAAAGGAACTCAACGCCAAGTATGTGCTACCCAATCCAAAGCGGAGTGAGGGGCGACCATATGACGGAGTGATTACAGAAAGTAAAGCTTGAAAGGAAATGCTGAATAACGGAATTACTCAACACCCAGAATGTGCTTGCTCACCCCGAAGGGAAAGTAGCTACCATAGGGCGGAGCTCTACAATTTCCAACTAAGACTGAAAGCATACGTAAAGGAAATGTTGAATACGGAATCTACTCTACACCCAGAATGTGCTTGCTGACCCAAGATGGGAAAGTAGCGACCATAGGGCGGATATGGATTACATACAATATCAAAATGCTGAAAGAGAGAACATGACAATCTGACTGAGCAAGAATCTAAGACCGACAGTACTACTGCCAGTATACAATTTGAAAGATGATTACTTGCTACCAATTACAAATCAGCCTTTAAGAATATTGCAATAATTTTGAAGCATTCAATGATTGCCAAGAATAAGCTTAACTGGCATGAAAGGAACGGATCCAACCTCTTTAAATCTGTGCAATCTTCAATGATGTCTCCGTGAAGCCTCTAAGAGTTCCCAGCACCCATCCAAGAGCAATAGTGCAGATCCCTATTTGCTGTTATAACAAAACTGTATTTTTTCTTCATAACCAGCAACACAGATTTATATAAATGCTTAGATCTTCCTAGAACTCCGATTCAAACAGACTAGATATTTAATGCTAAACAATCCTTTAACAAGAAGGTCAAACTAGAAACAAGAAATGACTGAGAAACCACTTTATATTAATGCACAAATCCCAAGACCCGAGAATGGTACTGCCTTACCGATGTGTTCGACTTCACTTTAAAAATCAGATACACCAATAAAAATTCTGCAACTTGACACACAATGGCGCCCAAGCCAAAGGAATAGAACTATCCAATACCCACAATGCAATATTTTGTATTTTTGGAGATATGAATGAAATACTAGATCTGCTGTAGCTAATGCGCCAAAAACAGAGAACCTCTAACATGCAAGATCTGAAACTAACAATACGAATGCAGATTTAAATGCACGGAATACAATGAATTCACAACTAGACTAAATTCATCACTAGTCGTTGTCTTACAAACGAGAAGAGATGCCCAATGGTTAGGAGGTCTTCATCCCTCGAAGTGATCCAGATTCAATCCGGCAGCATAACGGTGTATTTTCCAAGATGATCCAAATGATGCACAAGACTCCCTTTTTATAATTTCTGCTTGACTTCACGGAACCCTAGAAACAGCTTTTAGGTCAAAACCTTCATCTTCTCAAGAAGGCGTACTTTCTCTTCAAGGCATTAAGAATTGATATTTTAATTAAATATCATCTTTTTTGAAATAAGCGCCACTCAACTTTTATTTTGACTTAGGAAATATTAAATCATTCTTCAATGAGGGCGCCACCCTCAAGGACCCACCTTTTAAACACAACATTAAGTTATTAAGTCTAGGCCCAAGGTCAACATTAAAATATAATATTTAAATGTGCCTTTTAATGAAATAACTTAGCTTATCCCTCCGGAGATGCACTGAAGCCAAAACTGAGTCAAACATCTGACCACTGAAGCAGGAAGTCAACCGATCTGAACATCATCTGACAAGCTGCCAAAAATAGAATTTACTAAAAATAGTAAATTCCAAAAAGTCCTCTGAATGCTGAGACGAACATACCACTGCGAAGCCCTCTGAAAACCCAGAAGGAATCCGCCATTAAAACTATCATCTCCGAACAATGACCTCCTCAAAATTAGGAAACCCTAATTTTAGCTTCCGACTAGCCTTCGGGTTTCCAAGGAAAGGCTAACGGTCACAGAAACTGTCAGGTTTGAAAAGGGGACATTACAGTCCGCCCTCCCCAAGATTGCTTGTCCTCAAGCAATTGTAAACTAGGATGCTGCATTATCTCATCACTTTCCCAAGTTGCATCCTCCATCGGCAGGTTCTTCCATTTTACCAAACATTCTCTAATAGTCCGATTCCTCAAGGAACGTTCTCTGAAGTCAAGTACCAACTCAGGAACCAGAACCAACTGTCCTTCTTCGTCCAACGGTGGCAACTGAGAAGAAGCAACCACATTGTGTCCAAGTGCCTTCTTGAGGCGAGACACGTGGAAGACGTTATGCACTCTGCTATCTGAAGGTAGCTCCAACTCATAAGCAACAGCCCCAACCTTTCTGATGACCCTAAACGGCCCATAGAAGCGAGGTTTGAGCTTCTCAGCTCCACTCTTCTTGAGAGTTGACTGTCTGTAAGGTTGTAAACGGAGATAGACCATATCCCCAACCTCAAAAGAACGCTCAATACGCTTCTGATCAGCATACAACTTCTGCTGATTTTGTGCAATCTGCAAATTATCCTTCAAGGATCTCATTATGTCTGACTATGCTGCAACAAATCCTTGGCTAATGGTGCTTTGCTGTCACCAAACACCAAATCTGCAAAGCTGGGTGCTTCATATCCATAAAGTGCCAAGAAAGGAGACATTTTGATTGACATATGGAAGGTAGAATTGTAACAGTACTCGCCTATATGCAGCCACTTAACCCAAGCTTTCTGCTGTTCTGACACATAGTTTCTCAAGTAGCCTTCTAGCCACTTGTTCACCACTTCTGTTTGCCCGTCAGTTTGGGGGTGATAACTCGTGCTTGGGGTGAGCACAGTACCACTCATTCTAAAAATTTCCTGCCAAAAGGTACTTAGGAACTTACTGTCCCTATCACTTACAATATTCTTAGGCAAACCATGAAGTCTAAACACTTCTCGAAAAAACAAATCTGCAACTTGGGCTGCAGAAAAAGTGCTGGTAATGGCAAAGAAATGAGCAAACTTGGTGAGTCTGTCAACTACCACATAAATGCAATCCTTCCCTTGGGCCTTGGGCAACCCAGTGATGAAATCCATTGAAATGCTTTCCCATTTTTGATTGGGAATTGGAAGTGGTTGCAGCAAACCGGCTGGTAAGGTGTGCTCATTTTTATTTGCTTGGCAAACAGGACATTCCTGAATGTAACGTTGAACCTCCTTCTTCAAACCTTTCCAAGAAAACCTTTCTCGGATCTGCCTATAGGTCTTGAAAAACCCTTGGTGACCAGCAACTGGAATGTCATGAAAATTCAAGAGAATCTTCTTCTTGAGCTTAGAATCGGCTACCAGAAAGATTCTACCCTTATACTGAATCAAACCCTCAACCACTTGGTACTTTTCATCATGGAAAGTACCTTCCAGAATGCTGGTTGCAAACTGATTTTTTGCATAATCAGCCAGCAACATGTCTCTCCAGTCTGCAGTAAGCTCACACAATGAGCTAAGATGAGGCCTTCTGGATAGAGCATCGGCCACTACATTATTTTTTCCTTTGACGTATTCAATGTCAAAGTCGTAAGCTTGAAGCTTACTTACCCATTTCTGTTGCCTCTCATTTAAATCCTTCTGGTGCATAAAATGCTTGAGGCTATTGTGGTCTGTTTTAACCACGAACTTATTCCCCACCAAGTACTGTCGGAACTTGGCTAATGCATGCATAATGGCAAGCATTTCTTTGTCATAAATTGAATATGACCTTTCCACACCCCTTAATTTCCGGCTTTCAAACACAATAGGGTGTTTGTCTTGCATCAGGACAGCACCAACTCCTTCACCCGATGCATCACACTGCAGCTCGAATGGCTTAGAGAAATCAGGGATAGCCAAAACTGGGCACGAGCTCATGATCTTCTTAAATTTTTCAAACACAACTTGAGCCTTTTCTGACCAAACAAAGGCTCCCTTTTTGGTGAGATCAGTAAGGGGAGCCGCATTCTGAGAATACCCCTTAACAAACCTCCGATAGAAACCACAAAGGCCCAAAAAACCTTTCAACTGTGTCAAACTTTCAGGTGGTGGCCAATCAACCACGGCTTTGATCTTCTCCGGATCCACCTTTACTCCCTCAGCACTGATTATGTGGCCAAGGTATAATAACTCCACCATTCCAAATTCACATTTGGAAGCCTTTGCGAACAAACTCTCAGATTCCATGATACCAAGCACTTCCTCCAAGTGCTTGAGGTGATCTTCCCAAGTCTTGCTGTAGATCAGAATGTCGTCAAAAAATATCAGCACAAACCGCCTTAACTGATTCTGAAACACACGGTTCATGCAAGACTGAAAGGTGGCCGGTGCATTAGTCAAACCAAATGGCATGACTAAGAATTCGAAGTGGCCATAGTGACATCTGAAAGCTGTCTTTTCCACATCTGATCCCCTCATCCTTATCTGATGGTAACCGGATCTTAGATCAATCTTTGAGAAGAACTTAGCCCCATGTAGCTCATCAATGAGCTCATCTATTCTGGGAATGGGGTATCTATTCTTGATAGTGCTTTGGTTCAAAGCACGATAGTCCACGCACATGCGCATGGTACCATCCTTCTTTACAAGAACCACTGCAGAAGCAAAGGGGCTCTTGCTTGGGCGTATGAAACCCATCTCCAAAAGTTCTCGGATATTCTTCTCAATCTCATCCTTTTGCCTCTTCGGATACCGGTAAGGAGTTGTGATCACCGGTTTAGCTCCTTCCTTGAGCTCTATTATGTGTTCTGAACCTCGATCAGGGGGAGGTCCAGGAGGTAAATCAGCAAACACTTTACTCTTTTTGGTGAGTAAAGATTGGATATCAGGAGGATGCTCTACTTTAGTTTCAGCTGGACTTGCTGGAAGAATCATGCACTCAGCAGCCCATTCCACTTGATCATGACGTATCAACTTCGCCATCCTCTTGAATGATACAATCCGAGGACCACCATTTGACATACCTCTCAACACCACCTTCTTCCCATCGGATTGAAACTTCAACTCCATAGTTTGCAGATTTAGAGAGATCTCTCCAAGAGATCGCAGCCATTGAATGCCAAGGACAGCATCCGTATCTCCAATACTGACCACATAGAAGTCATCCTTGACTTCGTAATTGCCCAATTGCATTGACATGTTCGGAATCCTCTTGGTGCATGAGATGTGAAACCCATCCGCAACCATAACTCTGAACCCTTCAAAGTCTTCTGTTTGCAATCCTTTCTTTGCCACCACAACTTCGTCTATGAAGTTATGTGTTGCACCAGTGTCAATCAAAGCAACAATACGTTGCCCTTTGATCATTCCCCGAACTTTAAAGGACTCATTCTTTTGGAAGCTCGAAAGCTGAGCCAATGTACCACCACTTTCTTTTTCACCTTCAGACTCTTCTGGAGTATTTTCTTCATCGCTGTCCTCAAAGTCAGCTTGCTGATCAGAAAAATCAGAATTGCTTTCATCAGCTGTATAGAACTCAATTTGATGAATCTTAGCTCCCTTGGGGCACACATGATCTTGTGACCATTTTTCCCAACAACGGAAACATAAACCTTTCCTACGGAGTTCATTGATAGTTTCTGGATCCAATCTTGAGCCAGGGGGTTTTTGAGGTTTAAACTCCTTATGGTGAGGCTTCTGATGAAACTTTTTCCCTCTATCTCCTTTGTGAAAAGCTGGTTTGGAATGGAACTTAGCTTTGGGAGCAGCCCACTCCATGTTTCTAGCTTTTTTCATTGCTTCTTGTAGGGACGGTGGATCAAAAGCTTTGATCCAACCCTTGATTGGCTCCATCAATCCTTCAGTGAATAGGATTACTAACCTTCTCTCTGTGATTCCAGTGACCATAACTGAAAGTCTTTGAAACTCAGCTATGTAGGCATCCACAGTGCCATATTGTCTCAACTGTGCCAACTCCCTAAAGTGCACTTCTGGGTCCTTCTTCTCGAACCTTTCAATGAATCTATTGGAGAATTCATCGTATCTAGTGATAGACCCATGACCTAAGGTGACTAGGCCATGGTACCACCATTCATGCGCCACCCCATCTAGGTGTAGCGTAGCGAATCTAATCGCTTCTTCTTCAGCCATTGGCCTAAGTGCCAAGTAGTTGTCTAGTTTTTGTAACCAGGCTCGAGCAGAATTATTATCGCTTCCATCAAAATGGGCAAGCGTAACCTTGTTGAGAGCTTGATTCCAATCTCCTTGTGCTGGGGTTCTTCTTTGATCATAGTTCCTACCTTGGCCTCTATCCTTCCTCCGATACTCCATGTAATCATTGAAGGACATCTCAAGTTTTACTTCATCAGAAAGAGTGTCATACTCTGTTCGGCCTATCCTCACCCTCTCCAAGGGTGAAATATTTTCTTCAGGATCAGGCTGTGGGATTGCTGGTGTCAGAAACGTGGGTTTGAATGGTCTAGCAGAAATGTAAGTGTTGCTCACTGCAGGTTGGGCAACATGACCAATGTGTGGATTGGAAGCACTGTGCTCCCCGGTATGCCCTGTGTTGGGTTGTGGAATATTGGGACCCAATCTCCCCAACAGGAGAGAAAACATATCCATCATGGCATCCATCTTCTTATCGAGTCCTTGCCCCAAATTGGCTGAATTGTCTATACCCTTCCCATTGTCACCTCTGTTGCCAGAACTTCTTTCGTTATCCCCCATTTCTGTTTCTTGCGAAGGCTCCCAATTAGCCCTCAAAACCTCGGAAGCTGTGTGACCTTCTGGGGCTTGATGCAACTGAGTCTGAACTGTACCTCTCTTGTATACTCTTGCCAAATACCTCTGTTCTCTGTCACTCATAGAAGGCTGATTTCACAGGATGGCAGGATGATGGCTCTGATACCACTGAAATATACCGAGCCAAATTTTTTCGTTTTTTAAATAACAGATTACAACATTCAAGCCAGTGCACCCGTTAAGGTTAGAAGGGTAAACCGAAACGTGCAAGAAGTAAACTTAAGATACAGAAGGGAACTCAACGCCAAGTATGTGCTACCCAATCCAAAGCGGAGTGAGGGGCGACCATATGACGGAGTGATTACAGAAAGTAAAGCTTGAAAGGAAATGCTGAATAACGGAATTACTCAACACCCAGAATGTGCTTGCTCACCCCGAAGGGAAAGTAGCTACCATAGGGCGGAGCTCTACAATTTCCAACTAAGACTGAAAGCATACGTAAAGGAAATGCTGAATACGGAATCTACTCTACACCCAGAATGTGCTTGCTGACCCAAGATGGGAAAGTAGCGACCATAGGGCGGATATGGATTACATACAATATCAAAATGCTGAAAGAGAGAACATGACAATCTGACTGAGCAAGAATCTAAGACCGACAGTACTACTGCCAGTATACAATTTGAAAGATGATTACTTGCTACCAATTACAAATCAGCCTTTAAGAATATTGCAATAATTTTGAAGCATTCAATGATTGCCAAGAATAAGCTTAACTTGCATGAAAGGAACGGATCCAACCTCTTTAAATCTGTGCAATCTTCAATGATGTCTCCGTGAAGCCTCTAAGAGTTCCCAGCACCCATCCAAGAGCAATAGTGCAGATCCCTATTTGCTGTTATAACAAAACTGTATTTTTTCTTCATAAACCAGCAACACAGATTTATATAAATGCTTAGATCTTCCTAGAAACTGATCCAAATGACTAGATATTTAATGCGAAACACCTTTAACAAGAAGGCGCTCAAACTAGAAACAAGAAACAGACTTGAGAAACCACTTATATTAAATGCACAAATCCCAAGACCTTGAGAATGGTACGGCCTTGCTGACAGGTTCGACTTCACTTTAAAAATCAGATACACCAATAAAAATTCTGCAACTTGACACACAATGGCGCCCAAGCCAAAGGAATAGAACTATCCAATACCCACAATGCAATATTTTGTATTTTTGGAGATATGAATGAAATACTAGATCTGCTGTAGCTAATGCGCCAAAAACAGAGAACCTCTAACATGCAAGATCTGAAACTAACAATACGAATGCAGATTTAAATGCACGGAATACAATGAATTCACAACTAGACTAAATTCATCACTAGTCGTTGTCTTACAAACGAGAAGAGATGCCCAATGGTTAGGAGGTCTTCATCCCTCGAAGTGATCCAGATTCAATCCGGCAGCATAACGGTGTATTTTCCAAGATAATCCAAATGATGCACAAGACTCCCTTTTTATAATTTCTGCTTGACTTCACGGAACCCTAGAAACAGCTTTTAGGTCAAAACCTTCATCTTCTCAAGAAGGCGTACTTTCTCTTCAAGGCATTAAGAATTGATATTTTAATTAAATATCATCTTTTTTGAAATAAGCGCCACTCAACTTTTATTTTGACTTAGGAAATATTAAATCATTCTTCAATGAGGGCGCCACCCTCAAGGACCCACCTTTTAAACACAACATTAAGTTATTAAGTCTAGGCCCAAGGTCAACATTAAAATATAATATTTAAATGTGCCTTTTAATGAAATAACTTAGCTTATCCCTCCGGAGATGCACTGAAGCCAAAACTGAGTCAAACATCTGACCACTGAAGCAGGAAGTCAACCGATCTGAACATCATCTGACAAGCTGCCAAAAATAGAATTTACTAAAAATAGTAAATTCCAAAAAGTCCTCTGAATGCTGAGACGAACATACCACTGCGAAGCCCTCTGAAAACCCAGAAGGAATCCGCCATTAAAACTATCATCTCCGAACAATGACCTCCTCAAAATTAGGAAACCCTAATTTTAGCTCCGACTAGCCTTCGGGTTTCCAAGGAAAGGCTAACGGTCACAGAAACTCCAGGTTTGAAAAGGGGACATTACAGGCCCGCCTCCCAACTTGTGAGAGGGAATGATCCAAGTGGTGCTTTCATTTCAGTTTGCTATATAAATAAAGGGTTATGACTAAAGTCATTAACCAACTAATTTCATTATTTTATACTGATGAATGTCTTCCTTAGTATCCTTGTGATGCATTAAAACCTTTAGATATTTCTAAGGGCTAGAGACCTCTTAATTGAGTGAATCACCGCATGTATAGCACTAGTTTATCCCAAAAGTCCAAATTAAGAACCTTGTTTGTAGTAGCTCACCATTTCCTTTGAAGTGTATTTTGAAGTAGTGCATGGGAGGCACACCACTCCCAGAAGTTACCATGTTTAGTTTTTGGTTGAGAAAATAAAGCAAAAGGGGAAGGGACTCCTTTTCTTGGCATGTTGAGATAGTACATTTCCTTGGCATATCCTATTTTTCCATTCCATCTTCACAGATTAATCATCTCTTAGGAGATGATGGTAAGAATACTAAGAAATACACACATGACCTAGGATTGTTCAAGCTTGTGAGTTAGTTTGATACTTGTTTGGTTCCAAAAACATTGCAAACAAACATCAACGATCTCTCTCAAGATTTCAAACCCTTTGGTCTACATATGGATACCCTTTTAAAAAACCTTGATATTGATGTTTGTCCTAAGGATTTCTATCCTTAGAGACTTCTAAATATTTTGGTTTACATCTCAATACATACTTCCCAAAGTTAACCTAGGCAACTATGCCCCTAACTTCATCCTTTTCACAAAATGGACCTTGTGAGATGAATGATGTTTTTTACATAGACATTTAGTTTGTAACTTAAGCAAGACAAGTGTTTATGGTAAAAAGAAACTCATTTAAGCAAGATAAATTGAAAAATTGAACCCCACATGACCATTTGGTGTCTGATCGCTCTGGTTGAACAAGCAACCTTACACCCACTATCATACAACCAAAATTTGAAATAATTGAAGCAAAACAAACAAATATAATTAGTAGTTTGAGGAGCTTCACTTTTGAAACAAATGAAACACCAAGCTAATGGATAAACGCAACACATATCTTAGATGAACAAGAGGAAAACATTGATATTGTGGTCTAAAGGCCCATATTACCACTTCCTGCGTGACAATAAATATCCTCTTTTTCATGATCTTGTACTTATCTTCATGATCTCCTTCAAAATCAAAATCCCCAAGAGAAGGTCTACATTCCGATATTTCAAACTTTGACATCATAGTGCAAAGTATATTTGGAGACATATCTTAAGGAATTGCCACAACCAAGATAGATCAATAAGGAGATATTTTCTATATGCTTTCATAGATGAACCAGATCTACACATTTCACAAGTTCTTCTCATTTAAAAGCATTGAGTTCATAGGGTTTGATCACTTTAGAGGCATAGCATGTTTCTCACTACCTTGTTCTTGGAAAGAAAAGGTTCACTCTAGGTCAAAATTTGGTCAAAAATTTCATCCATCCTTCATTATATTTCATCCTTCACTTCACCAAGCTTTGCAAACTTTTGAACACACAACCACTTTGGACTTAGACATCTATCAACCCAAACCCTAACTTAGCTACCTTGTATGAGAAATGAATCCTTTTCCATGCATTTGGTTAAGTTATTTATCATCTTTAAACTATTTTATCTTGAAGGTCAGAAGTCTACCTTAAAGATTCACAAATTCATTAACATCATTTATCCAAACACCAAACACCAAACTTATAGTCAAAAGTGTTGTCCCAAAACATTTGCAAAGATCACTCCCCATATCATTCACCTTTTCATCTCCCACTCACATCATTGCTCCCAAATGAATTAGAGGGGCCCTTTTACCTAGATTTGAGTCAACTAGAGAGTTTAGACATTACAAATCCCAACACAACTCTCCCATAGGTGACCCACAATTTATGGTAACAACAAGATCATAAAACAAGAGAATCATGGAGAAAACCAAAGTCTCATCCAACATCAATGATGCTAACCCTCAAGAATTCAATCCATGAGGTCATTCTACCCCCTCACAACAAACCTAAAATTGAGAGGGACCATATGAGGTAGAATATGTTACAAAAAATCCCTTCGAGATTAAAAAAGAAGAAATCCTTGAGTATAAGAAAGAACATCAAGTCATAGAGAAGGTAACTGGAATCCCCCCATCATTTTCAGCACAAGTCTTGACATAAGGATTGACTTCATCCATGCTTCCATCAACTCCATCACTAGGGCTAACTCAAACGCTTATTCCTAATCTTGCAACTAGCCTTGCTAAGGACTTTGGACATACTCTACCTTTGGAAAGAAACACACTTGTGGGTACGCTTAACACCAATTTACCCCAAAACACCACTTGGACACCTACCTTTGGTGCTCCTACTATTCTTGAACACCCCCTACATCAATATAATCCACTAACACTTCATGATTCCACAACAACCTTGACATATCAAGGGCACCCTTCCTCATCCATCCCTACAAGTACCACAAGTGTGCCAAACATCATGCAATGTAGTATAGGCCAAGTTTCCCAAATGGGCCAACAAGGGCATGCCAATAGTGCCCTAATGAAAAATCAACCCTTAACGCAAATAGGGACATCTTTATCCAACCACCCAATTGGTTCACATGTACCATTGGTTTCACAAAACACATCCATCCCATCCTTCATCAACCCAAATCAAAACAATGTCTTGGTTATGAATCCTATCAACCAAGGTAATACCTTGGTCACACCTCAAATATAACAAGGGAACCCCCTACCCATTGGTCAAGGGAACCCTTTCAGTCAATTGCAAGGTCTAAATGTGTCATTACCATTGAAATACCAAATTGCACCATCAACATCTTTAACATTGGTCCCCCACGTCATGCAAAATCAAATAGGACCTCAATATTACATTCCTCCATCCCAATCCACCATCTTTCAAGGAATGTTAAACCAAGGCAATTCCCAACCACTCGTCAACAACCCACAACCCATTAAAAAAATCAACACCCATAACCCACCTCAAATGTCCCAACAACCAACTGATCCTACATTACAAGCACAATAGACTTATCAAAAAGTTGTCCAATAATAGCAACAATAGCAAGTAAGCCCTAGTAGCTCAACAACAAGCAACCTTAGCAGCACAACAATCATCTCTAACACAACAACAACAACATCAAGCAGCCTTAGCAGCCCAACAACAACAAAAAATGCAACAAGCAGCCCTAGTGGCCCAACAACAAGCCTTGTTAACCCAATAGTATACCCAATAACAAGTGCCCCCACAACAACAACAACAATAGGGTTTATACTATAAACCTCAACAAAACATCATTAATACGAACACGTTAGGAACATATACGCCTCCACCACAATCACCTTCACAATATCCTACACCACCATACACACCATACAACACCTCATCATATCAAAATCCCAAGTACAATCCATCTTCCATCCCACAATATGCAACATATGTTCCTCCACCAAATCCACAAGATGATGTAGCATCACAACTTAAGGCATTCACATAAGAATTGTAGAATATCTGGATGGGAAAAATGAAGAATCCACATACAAAACAAAACCTATGCCCATATCCCTTTGACTGAAACATCACAATGGTACCATTTTCTCTCAATTTTGGAGTCCCCAAATTTGATAAATACAAAGGGAGAAGAAGTCATGTGGACCATGCCAAAGAGTTTAATGTCATGTGTATGGAGGTCACCTATAATGAGTCCTATTTGATGTGCCTCTTTCCATGAAGCTTGACAGGCCCATCCATTGATTGGTTTTCTTAGTGTCCTCCAGGTATCAAAACCTTCCAAGAAATCATCGATAAATTCATAGATCATTTCTCATTTAATCTTGACATGGACATGATCCTAGAAGAGTTGTACACTCTCAAACAAAACAAAGGAGAATATTTCACCAATTTCTTGCAATGATGGAGACAAAGAGCTAGCAAGAGAAAGTGGCCCATTCCCAATGAAAAAAAAGTGGGGATTAGTATAGCAAATGTCAATCTAGAATTATCCTTCCACTTGAATATGTAGTGCATTACCTCTTATGATGAGCTTGTACCTAGAGCCCTTGACATTGAAAGAGCTCTAATCTCACAAGGAAATACCCAAGCCTACAAAAATAACCACCCATCAACCATTTCAAGTGATAATCCTTGAGTTTGGGCTAAAAACAAGAATACAGAAAATGATGGTGTGGTAGATGCTAAGGTGTTCTTAAATGCTCCTAGGCCAAACAACAATCAAATAGCTAATGCTCAACCAACCATACAAAAAACTGCACCATCACAAAACAATCAGTTCAATAACACCAAAATGTAAAAACAACAAGCCCCTAACAAGAAAAACTATCCAAAAAATAAATACACACAGTTGTTAAAACATATTGAAACCATCATGAAGAAACTAGTAGAGTCAAACTTGATAATGCTTCCCAGTTTTGAAAACTAATAGGAACCACAAGATAAACCTCCATGGTACAATGAAAAGGACCTTTGTGACTTTCACAAAATCAAAGGACATAAAACATTGAACTGTATGAGGCTCAAAACTTTTATCCAAGATATTATCAAGAATGGAGACATATCTATTGAAGTACCAATCACTCTAATTAGGATCTCAAGATATACAAGAACCCCATGCCAGATCACATTAAAGGAAACAACAATGGAAAAGGTAAGGATTACACAAATGTGCAATATGTTTATTCAAATGTAGTTGCTTCCTATGATAGTGTCATCACTGTCATTTCCATCAAAGGGCCTAGTGTAGAATGTGGAGTCACCACATGATGTGGAAAAGTCACCATCCAAGGAGTCCCATCTCAATCTAGGGCACAACCTAATTTTCCAACATTAAGCCCTAGCAAGTATAGTCTCCTAGATCAGTTTAAGAAGACCCCTACACAAATATCTATCTTAGAACTATTGAGGCTATCCCCCACACATAAGGAAATCTTAGAGAAATCTTTGTCTTCATCATCCATCCTTGAGGATATGGATACAAAAAAATTTCAAGCTATGGTAGGGAATATCTCTATCCCTCATCTTCTCACCTTCTAGGAACAAGACCTACCATCGCAACCATCTCATAACCGTTCTTTACACCTTGAGGTCATTGTTCATAAGAAAAAGATTAAAAGATTCTTAGTAGATGGAGGTGTTGGTTTAAAAAATTTCACCCTTCAGTTGATCAAAAACTTGGGTTATTCAAAAGATGCTATTGAGAAAGCAAAAAGGACAACCATTAGAGAATATGATGACCAAGAGTGGGTATCGCAAGGCATCATCATTCTACCCATCCAAGTAAGACCTATCATTATAGAGACTATGTGCCAAGTGTTAGACCTTGATCTCCCCTACAACATCTTACATGGTTGACCATGGATCCATGCCCTAAAATTTGTAGCTTCGACCTACCATCAATGTGTAAAGTTTCCTTTTGAGAACAAAGAAGTTACCATCCATGGAGATCTTGAGCCCTTTTACTATTGCAAGAGCCTAGAGGAAATTTTTTACAAAATGCCCCAAATCCCTAAAAATTGTGAAGGGCCTACACCATCCTCCTCATTTTTTGACCCATCATCCCTTGCATCTACGTCAAAAATAAAAAAACCTATTATGCTTAACATTCCTGACATCAAAGTAGTGATCCAAGATGATGGTTGTGGAAACTATAAACTAACAAAGGAAACTTTTGTGTTGGGGGAGATACCTCTTTCTCCCAAATATCATGGGAAACCCACACTTATCAACAAAGTGGACAAAACAATAAATATGGAAGCTACTAACTTCACCAATTTGGGGATTTGAACAAAGAATATCTCATTGAGGATGATGTCTCTAGACTACTCTATTAGGATGGCCGACTCGACCCTATTCCTCCCATGGAAGATGACAAAAAAGGCTTGCAACGAATGAAGGGATGGGGATATAACAAGAATGAGAAGTTGGGAAAAAATGACAATGGTTTTCTAGAACCCATCATTCCTGAGAAACATCCAAAGAATATTGGCCTAGGATGTACTATTGGCAAGGTTACCCTTATTGGAAAAGTTTCTTCCACTAAACGAGCTAAGGCTTCCTCTTGGTTACACACATCATGTGATATGACCCTTGATGAATTCCCTCTTGATGTTGCTGACCTATTTGAGAATAACTCTCTCTTCATGATATCCACAACCTCTTTCACTTCAAATGACCAAACCACTGAAATAAGCCTAGTTTACCCCAACTCATTGATTGGGGCCAACGAGGACCACTGATTCTAGATTTATTTGAAAATTAATGGGACTCCATGAAAACTTACTGTGGGAAGATTAAAATATGGTTTTGATATAGAGCTAGACATAGAGGCGTACTATAGGGAATCAATTGAATCCTTTAGTCACAAAATGGACAACATGCGAATAACATGTAGATATTTGAGTGAAAACCACACTGTGACACTTTCTAATCCTAAATAGTAAAAAGAAAGGATGCATCTGAGGGTTAAAACCTCTCTAAGGTGCCCAAGGATGAGGAATTCAATCTCCCCTAAGTAAAATACATCCAAAAAATTCAGTCGTGTTAGTAGAGAAGTGTACCCCAATGGATGTCAGAATAAAAGAAGCACCCAAAATAACTTTCTATGTTGAATCTTTGTTGGATGAAGAAAAAAAAAACCTAGCAGCATTATTGAAAGAGAGAAGAGCTAAATTTGCATGGTCATACATAGTTATGCTAGGCCTCAATCCAGAAGTGGTTGTGTATCATTCAACAGTCTATCTTGAGGCCAAACTAGTGAAGAAAAATTTGAGAAAGATGCACCCTCAAATAACACTCTAGGTGAAAATTCAGTTACAAAAGCTTCTTGATGTTGGATTCGTTTGACTGATAGACTATCCTGAGGGGGTTTCCAACTTGTTATGAGTCTCCAGACCCATTGGAGGCATCAAAATATGCACAAATTTTAGAGATTTAAACAAAGCATGCCCAAAGGATGATTTATCACTTCCTAACATCAACATCATTGTGGATTTAATAGCTGGACATGAAAAGCTATCACTCATGGATGGTTTTGGGGGATATAATAAAATCATGATCAGCAAGGAGGATCAACACAAAACCATATTCACTTGTCCATGTGGAACATATTGTTGGAACATGATGCCATTTGGCTGAAGAATGCAAGAGTGACCTATCAAAGAGCCATGACCCTCATATTTCATGAAATGATCCATAAAACAATTGAAGACTATGTGGGTGATATTTTTGCCAAGTCAAAGAAAAGGAGTGATCACATAGAGGTATTAGGAGCCATCTTCGACAGGATCAAAGAGTATAAGGTATGGCTAAACCCAAAAAAGTTTCTTTTGGGTTACATCAGAGAAGATTCTTGTCTACATCGTCTCACAAAGAGGGATATAAATTGATCTAGCAAAATTCAAAGCCATCCTAGACATGGAACCACCACAAACATTAAAGTAGATGAGATGGTTATAAGGAATATTGCAATCCATTAGAAGGTTCATAGCACAACTGTCAGACAAAATCCACCCTTTCTCGCATCTTCTCCATAAAGGAATAACTTACAAGTTGGATGAGAAGTATGATAAAGCTTTCCAAAAAATCAAGGAATACCTATTGACACCTCTGATACTCATTCTTCCAATACCAAACAAGCCATTGATCATGTATATCTCAACAACATTGGTAGCATTGGGTACTCTTCTAGCACAACATTATGAAAACGGAAAGGAAAGAGCCATCTATTACATCAGAATGAACTTGGTAGGCTATGAAATGAAATATTCATCCATTGAGAAAACATGCTTAGTGGTAGTTTTTTCTTCACAAAATTTTAGACATTACATGTCACATCAAATCAAGCTTATTGCAAAGATCAACCCCATTGAAATACTTGTTATCCAAAGTAAATCTCACTAGGTGAATGACCAAATGGATGGCGATCTTAAATGAATTTTACATAGAGTATGTGGAGCGTAAGGTAGTCAAAGGACAAGTGATCATGGACCAACTGGAAGAAGCACCTATCTATGTAGAGAATCCTTCGATATCCGAATTTCTTGATGAAATAGTCTTCCTTGTCAATATACTCAATCAATGGAAAATGTACTTTGATGGATCATTTACCCAACATGGATTAGGCACAGGTATTATTTTTATGGCCCCTCAATATGAGTGCATCCCAAAGTCATACCGGTTATCATTTCCATGTACTAGCAACATTGTGAAGTATGAAGCCCTAATAACTAGTCTAAGGATAGCAATTCAATGGAAAATACAAGAGTTGAAAGTCTATGGGGACTCACAGCTGGTTATCAACCGAGTCAATGATGACTACCAAACCAAGGTTAATAAGCTTACTCCTTACAAGAAGATGGTAGAAAGTCTCATATTTTTTCATAGACATAAATTTTGAGTAGATTCCTTGCATGTGCAATCAATCAACAAATTCCATGACAATAATTGGATCATTATTAGATATGTCACACAACATTCTTCAATGTGAATTCTTGGTAGAACAACTTCTCGTACCATCTTTTGAAATCCTAGAATCTGAGTTTGCATGTGTCATTGTTGTTCCTAGTTCCTCATGGTATCATGATATATTCACCTATCTCAACAGAGGAACCCTCCAATCTAATATCACCTCCAACCATAAAAATACCTTTGTTAAAAAGGCATTACGATTCATGATCCTAGGTGATACCCTTTATTGTCAAAGCATCGAGGGGACATTACTATGATGTCTCAACCAAGAGGAATCCTTGACCACCTTAATAGAAGTATATGATGGCATATGAGGTTCCTATTCTAGTGGTATGACTTTAGCTAAGAAAATTTTGTGGACAGGGTATTATTGACCAACCATGGAAAGAGAAGCCCATCAGTACTTGAAAAATTGTGTCCAATGTCAACAACATGGAGATCTTATTCATGCTCTAGCTTAGGAGTTACAGCCCATGGTCACGCCTTGGCCTTTCTTGTAGTGGGGACTTGACCTCATAGGAAAAATTACTCCCACCTCATCTAATGGCCACAAGTTCATCATAATGACCACTGAGTACTTTACCAATTGGGTAGAAGCCATTCCTATGGCCCACATAACATGGAAGAAAATGTTCAAATTTATCCAAAATTATCGTATATGTCATTATGGTGTTTTGTAAGCCCTTATTTCCAATAATAGAACACCCTTCAAGAATTAGGATGTGAAAGAGATATGTCAAAAAATTAACATCCAACATCAGTTATCTACCCCTTATTACCCATAGGGAAACAATCAAGCTAAGGCTACAAACAAGACCATTCTAAAAATTCTAAAGAAAATAATCAATGAAGTTGTTCGTGATTGGAATCTACAATTAAATCCCACCCTTTGGGCCTATCGAACTAGTATCCACACACCTATAGGTGCAACATCGTTCTCCTTGGTCTACGGATCAAAATCCATCCTACCTATCGAGGTCAAGCTTCCCTTGTTGTGATTTTCACTACAAAACCTAATCACTGATGAAGAGTATAGAGTATCTTAGCTAAATGAATTAGAATCCTTGGATAAGTGCCATATTGATGCCCTTAATCACTTGCAATGTATCAAAACTGACTTAAAAAGAGCTATAACAAGAAGATCAAGAGTTGATCTTTCCAGGTAGGGGATCTTGTTCTCAAGCAGAATCAGAAAAGTCTTCCCAGTCAGGACAATAAAGGAAAGCTTATGCCTAACTAGTTAGGTCCATTTGTCATCACAATAAGCTATGGATCAGGAGCATAACAATCATCAAAACCTAAAGGTGAACCCTTGTAGGAACCGACCAACAACCTACATCTTAAAATGTTTTATGCCTAGGTTTGAAGGGTATTAATCTGAAAAATACAAAAAAATTAAAAAATGATCAATAATCCAAAAAAAAGGAAAAAGGATTGAAAATAGTACCCAAAAAAATCATCTTCTAGTGAAAACCACTTTGATTGTGCATTAGGAAAGTACCTTGATGAAAACCTAGCAAATAGGTGCCTCGTGTAAATAAAGCATCTCCATCTATCTATGGCTCTTTATCCTATCATTCTCTACATCGCATCATTCAGCCTATTTATTCCATCACCCATCTGCATATGTACCATAGCTTGATATTGTGAAGTATTGTATCCCCTTTAGTACTACTTGGCATATTTCAAAGGTCAGCTTGTCCTTCCTATACCAAGTTACTCTATTGCATAACACTAGGGGAAATTCATTATGGATTGGATTAGGTTCTTATATATCTTAAGGTTATTGGAAATCTCATTGAAAATCCCAAAAACATTCATTTAAAATTCATCAAAAAAATCCAAAAACATCAAAATCTTGTACAACTAAAATAAAAAAACATTCATAGTTGACAATTCAAAAATCCAAAACATCCAAAACACATCAAAATCCCTAAAAAGGTCAAAAACATCAAAAATCCAAAAATAGAGCCCTATCAAACTATGAGTCTATGAGCTTGAATGTAGGAAAGTCCATCATTGATGTGCCCCCAAGACACCCTAGGTCAATCTTTAGGAGTCCATAATAAACTAACATTCCATCAACTATTCATTTCTCATTAGCAATAAGTTAAGTCAATCAAACTACGTGGTCTCTACATGTATAATGTAGGCAAGGCTCATCTTTGATAAGCTCTCGAGGCCCCTAGGATAGTCTTTTAGGTTATGTTCTTGGTAAAATTTTGGAAAACATCGTAACATTCAAAAAACTTAGAAAAGCCCTAAACATTTCAAAATTAAAAAAACTCAAAACATTTGAAACCTTAGAAAAACTCTAAATAACCTCAAAAGATTGAAAACCAAAACATTCGCATATGTAATCAAAAAGACCAAAAACACCCTCAAAACATTTCCAAAACACCAAAAACATTGAAATATTTTAAAAAGACCAAAACCATCCATCCCATTTCGCTTTCACCCACAATAAACCTTCACCATAATAAATTAATCATCACCTTCAACATTTGGAAAAAATAAGTAGAAAGCAAGTATCAAAAGTCATAAAGTGAAAACATAAGTGTCAAAATATAAAGTCTAGATCATAGGTAAATAATTCAGTGACATTTGTATCAATAGCTTATCACACACCTCATCCTAATAAAAACATTTGATAAAATTTCCTAGTATATATCCTTCAATCAATGGACATCAACATCAAACATTACCTTAGCTATATTAAAATTGGCAAGAGATATAGATAACACTGATTTTTGTCTTTGATATTTTCTTTTGATTTATCTCAATGACCCATTTCAAGGACCTCTTGATGATGTCTATCAAAACTATTTAGAGAGAAAGAAATGAGGCATTGATCATTATCTTTTTTTTGTCGTGCTTCTAGGTATTCTTGTAAAATAATTGTGGCACATACTTGCTTAGTTGTGTGTAGAGAGGTTATTTGGAGTAGATTATTAACTATTGTGTATGCTTTGGTCTAATATATTCTAAACTTCTAAACTACATTCCAATGAGGTTTCCCTATGTCAAGGTGTGAAAAAGAACTATCCTATCTATTTGTTGAGTCAAATTCCATTACACTAGATACAATGCCATCCTAGTTATCAATACCAGGATGCATCACATCTATGTGTTATATCAAACATAAGGAATGATGGAAAATCCCAATTCCAAGTTATGAGAAAATCATCCATCTCATCACCATAGCTAACAAAGTCTTAGTGGATCATGGACTTGTTGGACTTTTGAATCAATCTTCAAAATCAATGGTCATATCATTCTTCTATCTTCTTTCCACACTAACTTGGTATCATGACAGTCAACAAAAACATCATCATGCATCCATCCTACATCCACAAAATCATCAACATGCATACATCTCATATCATCACAACATATCATAATAAAGGAAAACATAATCCACTTCATCATCATTATCATTTAAGTTGTGAATAATATAGATTTTTTATTCTAAGCATTTTAATCCATTGCACTATCATTCATCACATACATATCATGAACATTCATAACATCCATACTATAAGCATCATCAATCTATACATCTATCTACATCCATATCCATACATGCATTATCATGACATCATAAATTGCATTGAAAAAGTACACAAAAAGAAATACGTCCATCCATATCATCTACATAAGCATATCATATCATAACATTCATCCCATAACATATCATAAAAAGATACTAAAAAAGAATGTTACACATCCATTGCATTGCATTGCATCCATCTCATAACATCACATATCATATACATTACATCAAAGATCATCATCACATATGACATATAACATAAATAAAAGAAGGGCATCCATCACATCACATTTACACATAACCATAACGTATAAACATAACATCATATCATATCATATGCATCCGTACATTCATAAAGCATGAAATAAAGGACATCACATCATAAATTTGAATCATGTTGTATATATATAAAAAAATTACTATCATGGTACAATATCTAAATTAGTATGTATATCAATAAAAAGTACAATTTCCACAAGGTTATCAAAAATGAGACTATGAATGTATATCTATATAAATAATCACACAAATAATCAAAAAGTGTCTACAAAATAGCTAGCCCTGGTGGCTGCTCGACTCCCCTCTAACTGATGGTTGATCCTCAACAATGGGAGGTGCTCCACTCCTTTGTGAAAAATTAGGCCGCCTCATCACCTAAGGGAAATCTCTTTGATAATGCATCCTATAGTACACAACCTATGTGACTATCTCCCTATATAAACATGCCGACATTGTTCGTCCCTAGGATGTTGTCACTACCTCAAGCTTCAATCTCTTCCCAATCTTCTACGCTAGTTGTAAGTTCAATTTTTGCTGCAACTAAACCTCATGATCTCTCTTTGCAGTCATATCCTATAGCTGCTAATGAAGTTGATCTCTCTCGGCTATGAGAGCCTATATTTGAGGCTGTAGTTGTGGATCTGGTTGTTGTAGGGGTGGAGGAGGTGGTGGTGCTCCTTGAACCTATCTATTGTGTTGGCCATCTTGTCCATCTTGATTCCCTAGGTCCTAGTGACCTTGATTTGGTTTTTGTTGTTGATGCCCATCCCCTAGCACCTGTGCCCTATCTTGATCCTATTGCTACCCTCAGTCTCGGCCCCCATCTTAGCCCCCATATTCGCCTCCATCACAGTCGCCATTTTGGCCTTTGCCTCAACCTCTCCCTCTGCCTCTGGGGTATCCCCCCATTAGGTCTATTAGGTGCATAGGTGGCCTAAACCATGCATCATATCCTGGCATAGTTCCTACATAGGGTATGCCCTGACCATATGCCCAAGTCTAGGAAACAAGCTATCAAAAGTCATTGACTGCCATTGTGGGGTCAATCTGGGATCCCCACTAGACCTCTCTCTAAGTTATTGTAAATACTATTGTATAATCATTGGGAAGTACATCTTGTACCTCCACGAACTATTTGGCAACCCGGTATAGAAGGTATCACTCTATCATAGTATGCTCCCTCCCCTTGAGATAGTGAGTATAGTGGGAAAAATATAGGTGTTGTTGGTCATCATACCATGCTGGAGCCTACAACCATGACCTCCATCTGAAAATGGTCATGTCATCAATGAATATGCGTCAATATGGTAGACTTGTAGGACTGATGTGTTGTAGTGTTATTGGGACTTGATATCTGAAGATGATGGGCTCATCCTCCTGAATATCTACTAGAAAAACCAAAGGTCTCAACACAACAATGTGCTTTTATGCCTAAATTTGTAGGAGTGTAACACCTACTCTGATGCTCCTACCCTCATAGTACACTGCCTACATGCATGTCATGGTACGAGGAAGTAAGAAGAATTGGACCCCATGCATACATAATGCTCCTCTTGATCATAGCCTCCCATATCACTCCCTAGCTAGGATTGCAACATCTACCCTATCGGTTGGGGGAAATGACACCAAACATGATTGCCACCACAAACAATCTAAAAATGGGTATTGCCTGTGATATAGATCAAGATCTATCTGTGATCTCACCAAAATGATTTAATCTTTGTGTAGAAGAGAGCAACATGCATCCCTT
This sequence comes from Sequoia sempervirens, assembly GCA_007258455.2. Classification (NCBI taxonomy): domain Eukaryota; kingdom Viridiplantae; phylum Streptophyta; class Pinopsida; order Cupressales; family Cupressaceae; genus Sequoia; species Sequoia sempervirens. The sequence goes on from VDFB02113495.1 coordinate 24,454, forward strand.
CGAGCCCTTGTGTCAAATATGACATCACACTCTCCATGTATCAATAACCACAAGATCTGCCACACATCCTCTAGTATAACGATGGCCTTGCTAATGGGAAAATGAAACAAGGAGGTATAGTTGTGCCACCTCTCAATGAGGGGAGTCATCATCACCAAATGCGTCTGGACCTTTGGAATGAAATTAATGAAACCTAGTTTGAGCATCTCTAGCCACTCCACCTCCAAGTCATCATAGTCTAGCTATTGCCAAAATGTTAGAACAGTGCTCTCATGACATCAATGGTAGAGGATCCTCTTATATGCATCACATGCACACAAAATCAATTCACCAAAAAGTTGAAAAATTGATCAAAATTTGAGACTTTGCATCCTAAAACATCAATTGCATCATTGAAATCAATAGCATCACTATTTTAAGGGTGCATCACTATAGCTAAAAACTTGGGTGTGTCACCATTTGCTATATGTGTCACCCACTACTTTTGAGCATTGCTCAAACTAAAATTCCTATGTGTCGCTAAATTAAACTCGTGACCCTGAAATCAAAAGTGTAGCTAAACCAAAAAATGATGGTGCACTACTAAACAAAATGTGTGTCACTAAAATATCAATAGTGAGACTTTCGACCCTCTTTTGTGCTGCTTTATAGAGACACTCCTAACAAACCTAATTTTGACATGCTATTAAATGCACCTAAATGTGAAAATAAAGGCAAGTTTTGAATCACATACCTGGAGTCCTATGTCTGCTCAACACTAGTACTCTCAAACCCACTCGAAAAGGTGAAGAGGAAGCACATGGTGAGCCATCTCACCAAGGTGTCAGAGCTCCAAATGCACAAATGAATTGGAAGTGCACCCTTCTGACCTATTTAAGCCTAAAATTTAGGGCTTTTTGCCCTAATTTGAGCCAAAAGCTAGGGTTTTTGCATGTTATACCTATTTCCACCCTACGTAGCCTATTTTGAGCCATTTTTTTGCATTTTTGAGGCCATAGTTGGCATCTCGAGGCCATTTATAGCACCTAAACCTATATTTAACCTTCTTCAATAAATTAAACCAAATTTTAAAATTTCCACCTGATCTCTTGAGGGCGCAAGGAACTAGCTTATTCCTTCTATTGGGGCATCAGTGAAGCATCCAAAAAATCATTATTATTTTTTTGATCTGAGCAAAAAATTTAATTTGAAAGGTGTTAGTCTTTGAACCAACATACAAGTACCTCACTTCAAAGAGGGGAAAAATGTAGACACTTAAAAATGTCTTGAATGATATCACACACTCGAATCTGATATACTAACACCGTTTCATCCTAAAATCCATCCTCTTCTCACTTAATTGATTAAATTATCCTAGATATTTAATTAATTGCATCATTTTCATCTATTAATATAATTGACCCGAATTAGGTTAATTCACCCCCTCTTGCAACCTATCATCTTGTTAAATTGGATAAATCAAATTATTCAATTTAATCCCTAAGTCTTCTTATTTAATTTAATCCCTAAGTCCTCTTATTTAATTAAATAACCCTAAGATATTTAATTAAATATCATATTGCATCCCCCTTTTCATCAAATCATTTATTTAATGAATATCATTTAATCTCTATAATTTACATAATTGAAACTTTGTTTAAATATCAAATTATTAATTAAATCTAGTCCTCCCACTTGCAAGGGAATATTCCCCCTTTGTGCATTCCTCCAAAAAAGGAATATTCCCATGGAATATATATATATATATATATTTTAAATAAAAGACACATAACTAACTTAATATATTTATATAATAAAAGGTTACAATATAAGGTTACAAAATTTCCAAATATATAGTAAACACTAATCAAAACCTTAGAAGGTTACAAATTTTTTCCTCCCAAAAAAATAAACACAGTGAAACCTACAATTGACCAAAACTATTTTAGCTTCTATTATTAGGTGTTCAAAACCATTATACCCATCTTCAATAAGCTATTCCAAAATGTTATTTTTCCATATGCCATATACTGCTTAAAATGTTGATTTCACGTATATCATATACTATGCCATACTCATCATACAGTGAGAGTAAGATATGTGCAAAATGTTTTATAATATCAAGCATTTCCAATAGAAGAACTATCAACACCTTCATTATTTTGCATTATCTGAACTGCTGGCGATGTTGAGTGTGACTTGACTATTATATTCATAGTAGGTATTTGAGGTCTAACTTGATTTTCCATCTTGTTAAATTGGGATCCTGTAGACTTGACGACCATTTTACCTTTTACCTCTTGCTTATATTTAATTTCCTCATGCTAGCAATGATGATTCAACAAAAAAGATAAAGCATGGTACTTTGATTTGAAGCATCTTACCATATCATCACCAACTTCAAAGTGATGTCCCCAATTGCTCTATATAAATGAGTTGAGGAATTATACTAAAAAGATATCTTCATTGCAATGTACATATTTCTATATCCAAGCTTGTGGTATAAGTAATTCCTTGGAAAAATACCCCCTACATATGCATCACCTTCCCAAAAGTTATATTTTTGAATCCTCCTCAACAAAGCATTATCTTTCAAAAAAACCTCTTTGATAACCAAATCAGCCTACTTAACCATATCCTAGTAATTGGGATTTAAGTCCAAGACATTAGATACAAATATTGAAATAATATTTGATGGAAAGATCAATCTTTGTGCAAAGGGAAACATAATTTCTTCACCAATCAACGTTTTCAGACCCTTGAAAATAGGCTGGCAATCTGTATGAAAAATATGTGACAGGTGCTCTCTCTCCAATGCTTTTGAGAATAGTAACTTCCATTATTGAATTTGAAATGTTGCTCTATGATTTGGTGGTAAGAACTCCATTAAGTAGATTGTGAAATTTGGCTTAAAGCCCTATACACACCACTACCCAGGAAATGAGCAAAAAGCAATATGCAAAAGAAAAATGTGTGAACCACTACCCAAAATATGAACATGATGATAACATGTAAAAGAAAACTTATGACAGCAGTCTCAAAGCCTCTATGTATACAATTAACAATGTGCATAAGCATCAAATGTTATCATATAATTCTGGAAAGAAGTGTGAACTAGCTCACTATTACTAGCAATTCAACAACTTTTCTGCTTCTCTGTACAATTCTCCACAATTGCTCTGTTCTTTGTAAATGACCTCCACTACTCCAAGCCTTTGCAAAGTAACCAACCACCTCTGCTTTTGCTTCTATTAAACCCCACAATTGCCACAAGCTCTACACCATTTTAATAACTTTAAACATGTTTACAATTTTTGGAATTTACATAATATTGTTCCTTCTTAATAGAAGTGGACTTCAAATTATTTACAACCCAACATTTAGCATGCTAAGTTCTGCCACATGCGAAGATTCAATCTCCCACATTGAATATCTATGGCTTCCTCCATACGTTCAAACCCTAAAAAAAAATGGACAACTATTACAAAAAATGCATACCTCTATTATGGCCAACAATATGCCAAGATAACAAGATGTTGATGTTTTTCCACCACATGTTTGTCCATGTGAAAAATTAGATCATCTGCTCTTTGATTTTTTTTAAAACTTCATACCATGTAAAACCCCATCTCGCAACCTAGAGGACGATGCAACACTATAGAAGCACAACTAATTTTTTTTCTTAAAAAGAGTAACAATGATGAATGAAGTAACCTAATCTAACGCATACATCCTCTAGGCCATACAACGTGTCTACATGTGAAATTCCAAACTTACAAAATTATTCTAAAACATAGTATATGGAATTAACTCATGATAAAAACATACAACAAAGTAGTAATCCATTGCAAGTCTAACACATAGAAATGTAATGAGCATACTTCCACAGATACAACACCATATAAACTCTATATACCATTTAATCCAATGATAAATAAATCATACATAATGTTACAATTACATCACAAGGGTTCTCCTCAATACAAATGAGGATTACAATTACATAGTGTCCACTTTTACAATGAGAAAGAGAAGTACAAATCCATAGAACCACACGAGCTCCTTGAACAAGAAGATCTTTCTATCATGAACATGAAGAGAAACTCAACAATGTAAGGTGCACACCACCCAACCATATGGTACCCACAGGCCCAACCCCCGTGCTAGGAGATAGTAACAAGTAACCAAGACAACCTACTACCTCTAAACATAGGCAAAGCACAAAACCACAATGTACCAGTAAATACAAACATAGGGTTACATTGCTTCCAAAATCACAAAATCAAGAACAACCACTATACAAAACAAACAACTATTGTCATAGGAGGAGTGTCATTACAAGGGTTACATTAGTTATCCTAAGAATATCTTCCTAGGTTCTAACCCCCATCTTGGGTTATCTTGGTAACCTCTTACGAACTCTAGCCCCACATGCACACTAGTGTGGAATCAATTATCTTTTGAGAAGACAGGATAACGATCTTACCATTCCAAGCCTTCCTGACTCATCTCAAGTCTAACACAAGCCCTTGATCCAATGAGTGAGGCTAATTATCAAGTTAAATATGTTAACTACCCATTCCCCTAAAGTAGGTTATTTAATTTCCACTTATTACACTGAATTCCACATGAGTTATCTTGGGACCACTTTGTGTCCCGACCCCCATTGAAATCCA
>VDFB02113497.1:0-11147 GCA_007258455.2 Sequoia sempervirens
TCTCAACAATTCATGTACAACCCTTTTAAAATCATGATATCAAAACACTTGTCACATCAAGGGCACATAAAGAGAGAACATCAACTGTCAATAATCTCAAGCCTTATACAAAGTTGCCCATGAATTCTGGTACAACCCATACACAAACTCAAATCTCAATTGAGATCAAAATTGGGAAAAGACAAAATCAATGAAGCATCAATGTGAAACAAGATTACTATTGCCTCTAGAAAGCCAAGAAAATGATGAACCAAAAGCCTTAAAACTAAGGCAAAACAAGCAATTACGGTTTGAACATAAACTTCACATATAAAATTTCCATCACAATTTCAATGAATAGAGACTCCTCAAATCAAGGTAACTCAATAGGAATTCCCATCAAAATAACTCAAGAGGACAAGTTGACAATGGTACTCAACCACCATCACAAGGGTTTCTAAATAACTATCCATATGAAGAACACGCAGATAAGAGGAAACAACATTCAAGGGATCATCTATCTTTATCTATTTACATTGGTCTTTTATTTTATGTAAATGTACATTGATCAAAATCAATCATTCAACTATCTATGTGAACAACAAATTCAACTACTTGTTCTTCCCCACCCTTTATCAACTATTATAAGTGCAACTAATCTTTGCTTAACTATCCAATATATGTACCTAGACTGTTTCCTTAATTCAATGAAGGAGGTTATTAATCAATGAGATGTAAATCAAATCCTTTTAGCTTATTTACATACTTGTCGGGCAAGCCAACAATTAATTTATATATCAAAAATTATTCCTTAACCCAAATATATTCAATTGCAACCCACTAACTAAAAACCCTACAATAACTGTTGTCTGGTAATCAAATTAATTTTTCTTTATAAAACATAATCAAAGACTACTTTAATAATAGAAGATTCTAACCCAATTAACTTAATCAAATCTTCTAATTATCAATACTTTACTTCAATATTCAAACCGATTCAACTAATTTACTGCACAAATATTTTTACTTATAATAGTCTAAGTGTTACTTAAGTAGAAATTTATTCCATTAAATCTTTCATCAAATGTCACTTTATTTCATCATTTAAAATATAATCCTAACAAGACGCGAATTGTAATACAATCTCAAAATTCAAAAGAGAACAACACGTTATAAGCATCTCCAAGTAATCTTGTTATTTTTACTATTCCTATAAAAACTATCAAAAGAAACACGCTCAATACTTATCCATTCAAACTTACGGGAGTATACTTTCATAGTTAGGAATATGTAAAGTCTTGCAGAAAGAGTTTGGGAAACTACAATCATCCTAACAAAAACTTTTACACCACATTGAGGAATCTTTATCTGTCGCCATAGTGACAGATCAACAATTGCGCTTGGTCTAACAACTATGGAGATGGTGTTCCAACCACCACATTGCACCTAAATCCATATCTAAGATTCTTGCACGAGGTATTGTCTTGATAGAAGTGAACCATTTCCAGCGACATTGATCAAGTGTAGGATATTGGTGATGCTAAATGAAACAATCTAAATATGTTTGCACATTATGAAATTTCAAGCAAAAACGATTGGCAGTCAGGAACCAAAGAACTAAATAACAGAGAAATGTTTGAAAGGTACAAAAGTTGCTTAAACACGGATGCAAAACGTGATATCACTGGACAAGGCACAAAGAAAGCTTGACAAAATGCCACAAAGAGGACTCATCTCATGAAATAAAATGATTACATGAAAAGAACGAAATAGAATTGATGAAGTGAAAGTGTTCGCAGGGCTCTACTCAATTTTCTGTTATAAACAGGTGCTTCAGCTGCGATAGGTTGACAAGGAATCAGAGAGATTATTTAAACCTCTACAACATTCTATTTTCAACTACTGCAGATGTGAAAAGTTGCCAAAGGAGACATAGGTATTTTAAACCTCTACGGCCTTCTGTGTTCAAGTGCTGCGTCTGTGAGCGGTTCCAATAGAATTCAGGGAGGTTACATAAATCTATACACCCTACTTTGTTCAAGTATTGAAGCTGTGACGGGTCGCTAATGAAATCAGGGAGCTAATTTAAATGTCGGCACCCTTCTTTGTTCAAGGACGCTGGGTTCCATGATTTGACAAGTTGCCACAGATTCTTTCCCCACTTCACAGTGACTAATGAAAGACTCAGCTTCCAACGCATAGAGCAAGCATTAAGAGCAGCGATAGTTCTCGATTCGTTTGGAGAGGAAGGCATCAAACATGCATTAAGGATGAGGGGTTAAATCCCACAGACAATCTGAAGTAATGAACGAGGTTGAGAAAGCAGAGTGAGTTGCGCTAAAGACTCGGGAAACTTCAGCACTAAGCCTTGAAATAAGGAAGAATATCGAATTGGAAGAGACATAGGATTTTTAAGAAATACACAGGGTGTTATCTAATGAGAAACCCAAAAAGAACAAGCCAACCCTTCCCCATGATTGATAAGAAACCTAAAGGAAAAACCTCTTATTTAAATCGAATGTTAGGGAGGCTACAAACTTTATATATTTCGAAGTTCACACAGAGCCCCCACAAGAACTCAAATACAATGAAAATCCCTCTAACAACAATGGTATCGATACGCATGGAATTTGGTATCCAGAGTAGGACGATATCACAATGGAATATCTTTGTAGACAAAGATCATTGATGGGGGACAGAAGGAGGTAAGGAAACAAAGCGTCATCCTCAAAGAAAGACTAAGAGCAGAACTCCATTCGCAGTGAAGAGAAAAGAAAGAGGGAGAGGAAGTCGTGACAGCAAAGGAAACAAATCTACAAGAGAAAACAACCCAAGGAAATATCTTTCTCAAAAATTATCATGGATGTTGCGGATAAAGATATAGTTTGCAGGGAAATCATATGCAAGAAATTGTATCTAGTTCCTTTTTCAATGCATAACCTAACACAACACACATTCAAAAATTTTGTTTTTAAGACGTAACCTCTAATTGTGGAAAAGATAATACTTATCTTATAGCGTCGGTAGTGGGATTGACAATGATAGAAGCAATGCTCCAACACAGGTGACCTGATCCCTCAACATGCAAGAAGAAAATTGCAGATAACCGCCTTCTCAAATGATAATCAAATTCTCCAGAGATATCCTAATGGCCATGCTGCATCAACCTTCTTCACCAATATTATTACACAAGAAATTGTTTACAGAGATGCAAAACATACTCATCATTTTCAAAGAATATTGATGATGCAGAAGGGAAGAACCATGTGAAAGATCCCCCCTCTAATTCGACTCCTCCCAACATATTTACTCGCTAAAGAAAAATGATTCCCCTCCCAAGTATCGAGACAGGTCACCACAGAGGGCCACTACATCCTCCCCCCCTAGACTTCGACTTACTCCTGGAAGTCGCAAGTTGAGGTAAAACTCTCACAATCAAAGGCACAACAATACCATAATGCTAAATCAATAGTCAAGCATCATCAAGTAAGCAACGCAAATTAAACAAAACATAAAATAGGGACATGATACCAAAATGAAAGTGGTGATGGAGTTGCAACCAAACTGACTTGCCAAACACAAGGACGGATGACGAACTAGGTTGGGGAAACTTCTTGTCAGCTCCTATTTTCCACATCAGACCCATTGGGTGTTTAAGATGCTCGCCCTTTCCTGACAATGCAGGTGGAATCGAGGCTTAGTTCCTGCAATCCTGCATACAAACAAACGTTGTGCACAACATATATATATCAAATCAACCTAGTGTAGAGGGAATTGCAATGTTGTATGCCTCTCACAAATGAGTGATACGACATCGTCCTTCTAACACGCTCATCAATGAACCAACATAAATGATTATTAATACAATTACTAATCAAATGAAACACCGTATTAAGTCAACATGTTAAACATAGCCAATTAATTACCTTCATCCTTAAGGTTTGAAGTCGACTGCCTGAAAATCACAAACTAGGGTGGAAACATAACACATTAGTACTAAACATTTAAGGGGGTTCTTTACCCTCGATAAGGCACATTTCCATAAAACGTAGCATAATTATTCACATAAGCACATATTTTCATTAAACATCATCCTTTTGACACAAAGCACTCCACTTCAATCCTGATTCCACACCAAATTTCACAATAATTTAACAAGCCGATCAAAATTCTACACGTTCACAGATTCAAGAAAACATAATTTGTCACTCAAAGACAACGAAAGGGAACATTCCACGCACGCTTGACATATTCACACACAAAAATTCACATCACTTGAAACTACATCAAACAATGATACAAGGGTCCATAGTGCATCCCTGATAGGAAGGATATCAGTGCATTGCGCACTACACCGAGGGTCCTATCCCTTTCCCATCAGTTTCCTGCACCATCTACCTGACACCAGCTAATAGAAGAACTCAGGTTCACAACACTGACAATAGAAAAGTGAAACTCAAGACTCAAGGGTCTAGGCGCAAGGTTACATAGTGAGCACACATAGTGCCCAGTGTGTGAACCTATGCTCTGATACCATGATGTAACGCCCCGTCGTGCGAACCCCAAAGGACAACTAAGGCAACGATTACCACACAATTTTTTTTTTTTTTTAAAGTAAAACTAACATGCATGAGATGCACAAAAGTTATGACATGAAAATTTATTTAAACAAACCCAATATCATTTATGTCCCTTGGGGTACACGAGGATACATTACGAAACTTAATGCCATACATCAATGATAAAGAATGAAAGCCAAATCTAATCCATGACGAAGCATATATATAAACCATCAATAAGAACCATTCACTTAAATAAATACAATACTTTGAATAACTTCTTATATGGATCCATATCCACACAAAGTTCACCAATGATAAACATTACATCACATCCTTTTCATTACTTTACACTGTTCAAGTCTTACAATGATACAAACATGTTTCCCAATATAGACAGAAACCGCGTGACAAGATAACATGATACAAATGAACAGAGGAATACACAGTATCATAACTGGCTCCAAGCTGGATACAACTCTGGAGTCGCCGCAACAGCACCAATCTACACCTCTCGATCCTCGATTGGGGACCCAATGGGGTGCTTAGCATGTTCCACCCGACCACGTGGGTCCAAAGACCCACCCCCCGTGCTAAGGAGCTGACAAGAAGAGACCACAACCAAGAACATCCAGACAGGGAACCACAAGACTCAACATCATACAAAGGTATCATGAAACTCACGGATTACAATGACATAATCAACAGCATTCATGAGTCAACCAAATCAAATGAAACTATGAAACTCATCACATTTAACCCAAGCAACAACAGTTAAGAAAGTCACCAAAGAGCATCCATAAATCATTTCCACAAGAATCTGAAACAACATAAAGACTACAATATCCAGAGGTGACAAGAACAAGAACGAGGGTGTCTAGTCGGGAGGGTCATCGCATAGCTCTCATGGGATCTCCTGGCACTTCCTCCAACCGAGGCGCCGGCACCCATCTATGGATTCCCTAGCCCTCAAAAACAACATAAAGATACAATAACCAGAGGCAACTACAACCAAGCACAAGGGTGTCAAGTGGAGAGTGTCATCGCATAGCTCTCATGGGATTCTCCTGGCCCTTCCTCCAACTGAGGCGTCGACACCCATCTATGGATCTCCTGGCCCTTCCTCCTAACTGAGGCGTCGGCACCATAGGGTAGCTAATGCGGAGCCAATAGTCTCTCGTGAAGACGAGACTATGACTATGCCGACCACGGCCTTCTCAGTCTATCACTAGTCTAAGGTAGCCCTAATGCATAGCCGAGGAATCCAAAGTTTTATTATCTTGTGTGTTTTACTACCCAACCCCCTAATTCTATTGTTTAGGTTATCACTTGTTTACTACTCTTTCGTGGGTTATCCTGAGCCCTTCCTCATCCTGAGGCGCCGGCGCCCACGAAGAGCCACTCTCCCTATGACCCCTAACATAACCCAACTGAGCAAGGGTTGTACTGTAACAGATATAAATAAATAATCTCAACACCCAACTACGTGAGGCATTAACCATCTCACTAAAAAAAAACATAATCAATGTCTCAACAATTCATGTACAACCCTTTTAAAATCATGATATCAAAACACTTGTCACATCAAGGGCACATAAAGAGAGAACATCAACTGTCAATAATCTCAAGCCTTATACAAAGTTGCCCATGAATTCTGGTACAACCCATACACAAACTCAAATCTCAATTGAGATCAAAATTTGGAAAAGACAAAATCAATGAAGCATCAATGTGAAACAAGATTACTATTGCCTCTAGAAAGCCAAGAAAATGATGAACCAAAAGCCTTAAAACTAAGGCAAAACAAGCAATTACGGTTTGAACATAAACTTCACATATAAAATTTCCATCACAATTTCAATGAATAGAGACTCCTCAAATCAAGGTAACTCAATAGGAATTCCCATCGAAATAACTCAAGAGGACAAGTTGACAATGGTACTCAACCACCATCACAAGGGTTTCTAAATAACTATCCATATGAAGAACACGCAGATAAGAGGAAACAACATTCAAGGGATCATCTATCTTTATCTATTTACATTGGTCTTTTATTTTATGTAAATGTACATTGATCAAAATCAATCATTCAACTATCTATGTGAACAACAAATTCAACTACTTGTTCTTCCCCACCCTTTATCAACTATTATAAGTGCAACTAATCTTTGCTTAACTATCCAATATATGTACCTAGACTGTTTCCTTAATTCAATGAAGGAGGTTATTAATCAATGAGATGTAAATCAAATCCTTTTAGCTTATTTACATACTTGTCGGACAAGCCAACAATTAATTTATATATCAAAAATTATTCCTTAACCCAAATATATTCAATTGCAACCCACTAACTAAAAACCCTACAATAACTGTTGTCTGATAATCAAATTAACTTTTCTTTATAAAACATAATCAAAGACTACTTTAATAATAGAAGATTCTAACCCAATTAACTTAATCAAATCTTCTAATTATCAATACTTTACTTCAATATTCAAACCGATTCAACTAATTTACTGCACAAATTTTTTTACTTATAATAGTCTAAGTGTTACTTAAGTAGAAATTTATTCCATTAAATCTTTCATCAAATGTCACTTTATTTCATCATTTAAAATATAATCCTAACAAGACGCGAATTGTAATACAATCTCAAAATTCAAAAGAGAACAACACGTTATAAGCATCTCCAAGTAATCTTGTTATTTTTACTATTCCTATAAAAACTATCAAAAGAAACACGCTCAATACTTATCCATTCAAACTTACGGGAGTATACTTTCATAGTTAGGAATATGTAAAGTCTTGCAGAAAGAGTTTGGGAAACTACAATCATCCTAACAAAAACTTTTACACCACATTGAGGAATCTTTATCTGTCGCCATAGTGACAGATCAACAATTGCGCTTGGTCTAACAACTATGGAGATGGTGTTCCAACCACCACATTGCACCTAAATCCATATCTAAGATTCTTGCATGAGGTATTGTCTTGATAGAAGTGAACCATTTCCAGCGACATTGATCAAGTGTAGGATATTGGTGATGCTAAATGAAACAATCTAAATATGTTTGCACATTATGAAATTTCAAGCAAAAATGATTGGCAGTCAGGAACCAAAGAACTAAATAACAGAGAAATGTTTGAAAGGTACAAAATTTGCTTAAACACGGATGCAAAACGTGATATCACTGGACAAGGCACAAAGAAAGCTTGACAAAATGCCACAAAGAGGACTCATCTCATGAAATAAAATGATTACATGAAAAGAACGAAATAGAATTGATGAAGTGAAAGTGTTCGCAGGGCTCTACTCAATTTTCTGTTATAAACAGGTGCTTCAGCTGCGATAGGTTGACAAGGAATCAGAGAGATTATTTAAACCTCTACAACATTCTATTTTCAACTACTGCAGATGTGAAAAGTTGCCAAAGGAGACATAGGTATTTTAAACCTCTACGGCCTTCTGTGTTCAAGTGCTGCGTCTGTGAGCGGTTCCAATAGAATTCAGGGAGGTTACATAAATCTATACACCCTACTTTGTTCAAGTATTGAAGCTGTGACGGGTCGCTAATGAAATCAGGGAGCTAATTTAAATGTCGGCACCCTTCTTTGTTCAAGGACGCTGGGTTCCATGATTTGACGAGTTACCACAGATTCTTTCCCCACTTCACAGTGACTAATGAAAGACTCAGCTTCCAACGCATAGAGCAAGCATTAAGAGCAGCGATAGTTCTCGATTCGTTTGGAGAGGAAGGCATCAAACATGCATTAAGGATGAGGGGTTAAATCCCACAGACAATCTGAAGTAATGAACGAGGTTGAGAAAGCAGAGTGAGTTGCGCTAAAGACTCGGGAAACTTCAGCACTAAGCCTTGAAATAAGGAAGAATATCGAATTGGAAGAGACATAGGATTTTTAAGAAATACACAGGGTGTTATCTAATGAGAAACCCAAAAAGAACAAGCCAACCCTTCCCCATGATTGATAGGAAACCTAAAGGCAAAACCTCTTATTTAAATCGAATGTTAGGGAGGCTACAAACTTTATATATTTCGAAGTTCACACAGATCCCCCACAAGAACTCAAATACAATGAAAATCCCTCTAACAACAATGGTATCGATACGCATGGAATTTGGTATCCAGAGTAGGACGATATCACAATGGAATATCTTTGTAGACAAAGATCATTGATGGGGAACAGAAGGAGGTAAGGAAACAAAGCGTCATCCTCAAAGAAAGACTAAGAGCAGAACTCCATTCGCAGTGAAGAGAAAAGAAAGAGGGAGAGGAAGTTATGACAGCAAAGGAAACAAATCTATAGGAGAAAACAACCCAAGGAAATATCTTTCTCAAAAATTATCATGGATGTTGCGGATAAAGATATAGTTTGCAGGGAAATCATATGCAAGAAATTGTATCTAGTTCCTTTTTCAATGCATAACCTAACACAACACACATTCAAAAATTTTGTTTTTAAGACGTAACCTCTAATTGTGGAAAAGATAATACTTATCTTATAGCGTCGGTAGTGGGATTGACAATGATAGAAGCAATGCTCCAACACAGGTGACCTGATCCCTCAACATGCAAGAAGAAAATTGCAGATAACCGCCTTCTCAAATGATAATCAAATTCTCCAGAGTTATCCTAATGGCCATGCTACATCAACCTTCTTCACCAATATTATTACACAAGAAATTGTTTACAGAGATGCGAAACATACTCATCATTTTCAAAGAATATTGATGATGCAGAAGGGAAGAACCATGTGAAAGATCCCCCCTCTAATTCGACTCCCAACATATTTACTCGCTAAAGAAAAATGATTCCCCTCCCAAGTATCGAGACAGGTCACCACAGAGGGCCACTACACTTAGGGTTTTAACAACCAATGGCACCACAGCTATCTCTTCGTCATCAGAGAATAGACCGTGATTGAAGAGAGGTAAATACTGACAGTAGTCTGATTCAGTCTTGGTTACATCATCAGAAGTGTTGCTCGTAAGGTCAATGGGCGAGTGTTGGCATCCAGAGGAGCCATGCCACCCATACCTTATTTTCCTACCAACACTAGTAATGGAGCACATCGCCGACTACTTACCTTTGTCATCTACCAGTTGAGCAGCAACGTCCTGGAATTGCAACCTTCTACTGCATCTAGTGGGCATAAGCCTGGGCTTGTCAACCAAAGTACCTTCCTGAATAGCAGGACCGAGCTTTTGTGAGCTCAAACGAACAAACCTCCTTACTGACTTACTCATTTTCTCTTCTTAGACAAGCACTCAATCTTGATTAGACTGAACCCACAAAGTGCTCTAACTACTACAAGAATGACACTATTAGTAGTAAATTCCTCTTCTATTTATTGTGCGAGGTAATGGCAACCTTCATCAATGCTTAGTAAACATGCATGTGCAAACATGGCAATTTGGCAGCGTATGTACTGTCACGTTTAACTAGAGCTACATGAGAATCCAAAGAATCACCCTTCGATTGCCAACAACAACATCTTCACACAGATTGAGATCGATGTGTCTACACAAGCAAGGAATAATTCATTAATGCTTCACCAACCTTCATCTTCCTCTTGCCAGCTAGAACAGCAAAGATTTACATTAGCTTTTGATCTTCATTGGCGATCTAAAACCACGGGTTATGAGCTCAATAGTGGAGATTGGGCCCCACATTCCATACAGGACACACATCTGCCTTTTGCTGACCTCGCGCCAAATAACAGGGCGACACCTTAGGTCTATGAGTTGGTGAGGTATGATCGAGATCTTCTCCCATATCTTCAAATCTGGAAAACCTACCCATTGCACAATTAGTATTTAATGAAAGGCTTTGGCTAAGCCATCGGCGACGTGACCACTGGAGTTAATGGCTTAGGCTTACATCACCGGATTAAAATTAAAACCCAACTTTGATTTTAATGCTTTATTTCCTCTGTAGGGTTTTATTTCCTAAGTCTCAGTTGGACCCATTAAATTCTTATCCCAACCCTAACAAGAAATTCAAAGATTGCTTTGAAGATTGTATTTGTTATAACCTTAGTTCTAGAGAATTCTAATTATCAATTCTTATTTATGCATTTGTATATGAACTAAATTTGAATGCCTTTCCATATCATTATGGAAAAATTCTTATTATTGCAAACTCTCTAACTCTAACACTAATTAAACCTGAACCTAAACTCCATTGAATTTGTATTATAACCTCTAACTCTAACACTAATTGAACTCAGAATCGTAACTCCCAAATTGTATCAAACCCTAGAGAACTCTAATTGAACCCTAACCCTAAAATGCATAATAACCTCTTTTTACCTTAATTGAACCCTAACTCAAATCCTAGCCCTAATTTAAGACTAACCTTAACCTTGACCTTAATTAAACCATTATTGAATTATAACCCTAATTGATCCCTAACCCAAATTGAATACTAATTGAACCTTAACCCTAAGTGAATAGCAACCTTAATTAAACTCCAACCATAATCCCATTTGAATTTTGACCCTAATCATAACCATAATTCAACCCTAACCTTTAATCAATCCTAAACCTAAAACATGAGATTTCAATTAAGTTTAAGGTTCAAATAGGTT
>VDFB02113498.1:0-24812 GCA_007258455.2 Sequoia sempervirens
ATCAATCTTGATCAATCAAATCCAATCAATATTTCATCCATCCCAATCCATAATCTTGGGATATCCTTCCCGATCATTGTGATGCTTAACACTATCCTTGCATTGTTGTGCATCCTCAACAATGTTATCATCATCAATCTTGATCAATCAATGCTTCCATTGTTGTGTATCCTCAACAATGTTATCACTAATATCAATCCATCGATTCGGACCAATCAACCTTAGCTTGGTTTCAACAAAATCCCAAAACAAATCAATCGGGAGTAGCATCGTATACATCCTTATCCAAATCACAAACATGTAAAATCAAAACATCCAAAACATCCAAAAATCCAAAAATACCTTAAAAAATAAGAAAATGTCAAAAAAAAGCATTGAATCTCGAACTACGCTTGTCTCTAAGCCTAACGAGGCAAGGCTCATCTTTAGCCTCGACATCAAAATCCAAAAACAGAAAAC
The DNA here is from genome assembly GCA_007258455.2 of Sequoia sempervirens. Lineage (NCBI taxonomy): Eukaryota > Viridiplantae > Streptophyta > Pinopsida > Cupressales > Cupressaceae > Sequoia > Sequoia sempervirens. The sequence goes on from VDFB02113498.1 coordinate 460, forward strand.
ATCAAAATCCAAAACATTCAAATCTCAAGCAAAACCCCAAACATTCAAAAATCAAAATCAAACATTTTGTAAAATCTTGGAAATACTTAAAAAACAGCCTCAAAACATTTCAAAATGTCAAAAAACATCCAAATATTTAAAAAAATCCATCTGTCTCATCTCGCTTTGCACCCACAATAATAAATCATCCATAATAAACTGATCATTACCTTCATCCTTTGACAACACAAACATAAACAATCATAGCAGCCAGCAGCAAGTTTCCAATCGTAAAATCAAAATCGAAACAACAAACCTTTAAAACAAAATCAAACTCTTGATCATTTTCAAACATGTCAATCAACTTTATATCAACAGCCTATCAATCAACTTATCAAACCATCATCATCCTTTACAATGCATGTCCTAGGATATATCGTTCTGACAAGGGGCATCATTTTGGATTCTTATCCTATCAAAACACATCCCTTTGGCTCAAGATATGAAGAACATTGGCTTGTTTGCATACTTGATCTTTTCTTTTGATTTATCTTATTGCGCTGATTCCAAGGACCTCTCGATGATATCCAAACGAAGGATTTAAAGAAATAGGAATGGGGCAAAAATCATTATCTTTTGTCTGATGTGCTTGTTGGACATTCTTGTAAAATAACTTGGTGAATACTTGCTTTGTTAGGTACGTCCTAGCAAGGTTTTTGTATGTCAAGTGTGAATAAGAATACTCCTATCTGTTTGTTGAGTCAAAGTCCATCGCACTAGGTACAATACCATCTTGGTTCTTTATACCTTGATGCATCATGCCCATGTGTGTTATCAAACATAAGGTAAGTAGCCCTTTTAAAGTCCCAATAATTGATAAGCAAATCATCATCATTTATCATCATCAACATCATTTATCATCATCATCATCATCATCTCTAATAAAGTCTCGCCAATCATGGACTTGTTGGATCCTCTTGTCATCATCTCATTTCTGCGCTAACATAACATCACCAATGCATCCATCATGCATCCATCTTGCATCGAGAAAACCATCAGCATGCCACATATCATTCATATCATACATAATAGGAAACAACGATCATTTCACATGCATTGCATAATCATCATCATAATATAGATCTGTTAGTCTAACATCTCATAAAATTATCCATTGCATAATCATAACATATCGCATCATCCATGTCATCCATCATCCCATCATATCATCATTTAAGTTGTTTGAAATAATATAGATTTGTTATTCTAATCATCTTAAAATCATCTCATTTACATCATCATCCATCCATTTTTGAACCTCTTTATCACAAGATCGACTCTCAAATCAAATTTTTTCAGTCGATCTCTCGAGGGGGCAATGTACCAGTGTACTTCTTTCCACTGGGGCATCTGAAAAATAAGGAATTTTTTGAATTTTGATCGCGGTAAGATTATTCTTTGAACCAACACAACAAGTACATTGCTTCAAAGAGGGGAAAAATGTAGACATGCAAAATTAATACTATGCATCCAATCAGGTTTATTCATCAAGTAAACTAGGTTTCACATTAAGTCCATTCATCAGTGAATCAAGTTCACCTTCATCCATTCATCAGGTAATCTCATTAATTTCCATCTCCTAAGGTCATTCATTCAAAATTAAATAAACATTATCATCAACCTTTTAATCAAATAAATCAAACATCCATTTAATAAAATCATAATCCATATTTCATCCTTTTCTAATTTAAATAAATCAAATATATAAGTCATGAAAGTCAAACTCACCTAATCATCATTAAGCTAATCTAACAATGATCAAATACTAATCCTAACCACTTGCATTCTCTAGATTTTGCAGCTTGCACCAATAAATCAATTTATTGATTTATTAAATCAGCATTTTTACTCAACATGGCATCTTCCCTCAAATTTGAATTCAAAAGCAAGTTGAAAGGTACATCCAACAAGGCATTTAATAGGTCTTACATGTCCCCTTGCAAAGGTCAAACCAAGCATTAACTATCAAATTTGAATTTGAAATTTCCCCCTCCTGAGCACATTTCCCAAATCTTGCACATGCATCAACCACTCACAAGTTGACAAGTGGCCTCTTCTCATTGGACCAATCTTTGTCCCACATCCTCCATGTTTGGCACTCTTAGCATTTGAAAATCTACAAATAGAGATCATCATACTTGATCAAACTCCTCCACAATCACTCATGTAAAGTCACTCTCTTCAGGAGAACTGATTTTTCCCATCCATCATCTTGATCATCAACATATCATTTTCATATCATGGAGCTTAAGCAAGGATTGGGAAAGGGCTTCTTTCCATAGAAGCACCAATCCAATATGAGATATTATTTTCTTCATGTTTTGTTGTATGCTTTCAACTAGTTTATCTAATCTTTTGTTTTTTTGATTGCATCATGAAGCATATTGATTTATTTCATATGGATGTTGATTATTAGCTTGGTTTTGAAATACTAACCAAATGCAGATTTTTAGTATCCACAATATGTTCTAAAGAATTTCATAAAGTTTAGTAGGACTACCTAGCTTATCTACAATTATCATAATTTTTACCAGCCTAGCATAGGTTTGAAAGTGGATTTCCAGTTGAGCATGTGCTACTATAAATAATGGTTGTATCGGTTCTCCAAGGAAAATAAAGTGTATGTTATATTATCTATCAGATAATTTTTGTTATGTGATATGAAAATATGAGTTTATATTAATATAGTTATCTATTTTTTCAATATTTAGCGTGGTTTTATTCTATATATTATTTTTTTAAGGGCTCAAATCTTGATGGATGGTATAATCAAGGAATACATCATCACGTCTAACAATAGTGCTTGAAATCAATTGAATAACAATTTTTTGATAAATCCATATAATTTTATGACATTTTATTAAGGAGATAAAATACCTCAAACTTTTAACATTATGCTTCTAATGAAAATAAAGGCTTTTCACTATAATTTTATTTAAGATAATTAATTAATATTAATTAATTAGCACATAGGCTATTTTGTTTGAAGTTTTTGCCAGGATTTTCATCAACCCATTCGGGAATTGGATTTGTCAGCGTTGAGGGTCTTGTGGTCGACAGGGAGGTAACTAGTTTTTTTTTGTGGCGACGTGGACGCTAGTAATTACATGGGTTGGTGGTGGTGGAGAATGGTGTCCTGGATACGAGGAAGGTGAATGGTAAGCATTTATTGGTGCGAGGGCCAATGTATCTTATCATTGTACGATGGTGGCGAATGAAGTAAATGCAATATTGAATGTTGGCATTTGGGAGATTATACTTTGATGAAGTTGTATTGTTGGAAGAGCCATTGTGGTGTTGGTTTCATAGCACGCTATTGTTAAATTCGTCACATTTGGCTCCATTTTTTAGTAGGTTGGAGGGTTTTAAAACTGTTGGGCTATGGAATCAGTAAGTCATTTTACATGGGTACTTTGCATAAATGATTAATTTATTGTTTATGTCTTTCGTTCTCTGCTTATTATTCATTTTGATAGCAGGTTTCAAGGTTTTAACACTAATGTGTTGTGTAAAGTGCGAGAAAGTATAATAATTAAGTTGCATTGTGGAAAGAGCCATTGTGGTGTTGGTTTGATAGCAGACTATTGTAAAAATCGTCGTCTACTATTCCCTGGGTTGTTTCATAGGAGACTATTGTAAAAATCGTCGACTTCTATTGCTTTTTGTGGTGGATTGGAGGGTTTTAAAACTATCGTTCTCCGCAATCTGTAAGTCATTTTATGTTAAAACTATTGTTCGAAATCTAAAAGTCATTCTACATGGATGTCTGGAATTATCATTTTATGTGGATGGAGAAATTGTCGTTGAATCTTTTTTTGTTTCATCAAGAAATATGGTTAGGGTTTGTAATTTTTTTGTTCCTGGTTTATTTTTTTGTTGGATCTTTTAGATAGTTTCTTAATTTTTTATGTTAAAACTGTTGTTGTCTGGAATCTATAAGCCGCTTTGCATGGATGTCTGGCACTATCGTTTTGTGTGGATAGATAAATTGCAGTTGAATCTTTTTTTGTTTCATCAAGAAATATGGTTAGGTTTTGTAATTTTTTTGTTCCTGGTTTATTTTTTGTAGTTATTTTTGTGCATTTTTGGCCTTATACCCATTACCATAGGAGCAATAGTAGTTAAATCTAGGTTCCTCTGTCAAAATGGTTAGGGTTGGTAATTTTATTGCCCAATTGCAGATTAAGATGGGAGTGGGGTGATCCCACAATAGTGGTTTACAATTTTTGGCCAAATTGGACACTGAAATTATTATTTTTAACTAAATCTTCACATTCGGGCACCTATAGTGGCTAAACCATGAAGAATTTGAAGATGATGCAAACTAGAGTCTCATCACCTTTTGTCTGTAGATTCTAAAAATATTTTTTTCAAAATTTTTGGAATCAAATTGCACTTCTTTTTCAATCTCCCACGAAAACTGATATTTTTCAAAAAACAACATTTTTAAAAAGTGACGCACACCGTATAATGCATAATTTTTTTTCCATGAAGGATAAAATTCTAATTATTTTGAATTTAGATTTGTAACTCTGATATCTAGTGCTTCCAATTTGGTTAGATAGTTTTTATTGAATATTTTTTCTTTTAATCAAGTTTCAAGTCAAACCAATTACAATTCAAACATAGCGGACTGTGATAACGTGATAACTTTTTGTATATATCAAAATTCTTTCTTTTTGTTGGACTAAGGACTTCAATATCTGGGGCACTCATATTTTTCAAAATTTTTTTGATACTCTGCTATTTTTCATGTGTAGAACAAAGACCTTGATTTTCGATGAAAAACCTATGTTTAATATAAATAAAAAAATAAATACATAATAAAACCAAAACATATTAAAATTATATTCATTAGATAGTTCATTCCGAGGACTACCTAATTCCAGTTGGGTTTGTGAAGATTCATCCATTTTCATCCTCAACCCGAGCTTCGAAGTGCCAAAATTCAGGGTTTTTTTAATGTATCGGAGAGAGATGAGGAATAAGGGGGGTTCGAATGAACCACTAGGGGTTCAAGCGAACCTATAGGGGTTCGCTCAAACCAGGGTTCATTTGAACCCTAGTTCATTCAAACCCACCTTTTATAAGGGGTTTTGTTGGCTTTAAGGAAAATTAAAAAGGGTCTAATTCAACCTGTGTCTCTAGCTAACCCTAATGGCTCAAGCACGAATCCAATAGGTCTGCAATTTAACCCCTAAAATCAAGTTTTTTTTCCATGCATTCATTTTTTGTAAGTTTTCCTTCCTCACTTCAATTGTAAACCACTATTGTGGCTTCACCCAATGATTGTATATATATATGGATATGTAGAGGGTTTGTTATTTGTTTGAAGTTTCCAATGGGATTTTTGTCAGTCGAGCCTTGAATAGGATTTGTTGTGTAATAGGTGTTTTACAATTTCTCTATTTCTCTATAATATTTAATTCCAGCCAATGTAGCTCAGATTTTCTACGTAATGTGTGAGGAAGTATATTGATTAAGTTGCATTGTCGAAAGAACCATTGTGGTGTTGGTTTCATAGTGGCTTATTGTAAAAATGATACTATTGTTTGATAGCAGAGTATTGTAAAAATCATCAGCCTCCGCTTCATTTTATGGTAGATTGGAGGGTTTTAAAACTATGGTGTTGTGCAATATGTAGGTCATTTTACTTGGGTGTTTTGTATAAATGTTTTATTTATTGTTTATGTTAAAATTATTTTTCTCTGGAATCTGTAAGTCATTTTCCATGGATGTTTGTCATTATGGTTTTGTATGGATGGAGAAATTACAAATATATAGATATGCAAATATATAGATATTCAGAGTTTGTTATTTGTTTGAAGTTTTCGATAGGATTTCCGTCAGCTGGGCCGTGAATAGGATTTGTCATGTAATAGCTCTTTTACAATTTCTAGTGGAAGAAAGAAGATTTAACTACAATTTCTACATCTACAAAGAGTGATAATCTCTTTGAAGTCTCCAAAATGGGTTTAACCTCAAATATAAAAAAAATATAACAAGAAGACATTAAAAATAAATTAATCATCTATGCAAAACACCCATGTAGAAAAGATTATAACCCCACAAACTTGATTGAAAATTCGAGTTGCATCACCTCACACTAAATATTATAGAGAAATAGAGAAATTGTAAAAGAGGTATTAAAATAACTCTAATTTAGCTTGGAGTCTCGATTAAGTCTATATACATATGTGTGTGTGTGTGTACATATGTATATATATACATGTATGAATGTATGTATTTATGTATACATGTGTATAGATATCTATATATGTATAAATATATGTATGTATGTTTTACTAATAGCTCTGTTACAATTCCTCCATTTCTGTATAATACGAAATGCCAGATAATGCAACTCTTTTTATATAGAAACATATAACAAGAAGACATTAACAATAAATTAATCATTTATGCAAAACACCCATGTATAAAAGAGTATAACCCCATAAACTTCATCGGAAATGAAAACCATGAGAGCTCAATAGTTGTGCAATTGTATATATGCAAACACGGGAATAAATTATATAGCTACTCACAATCTATACCATTGTCTTTGTAAGCATTTGAAGTTAGCTCAATTAGAAAGATAGCAAGGGACTAATTGTACAAAATGTGTATAGCAACAAAGATGCATAGAGTATATATATGTGTCTACATATGTATATATATGTATGTGTGTATGTATGTATACATATATACATGCATACATACATACATACATACATACATACATACATAATATATATAATATATATATATATATATATATATATATGTATGTATGTATGTATGTATATATATATGCATACATACATACATACATACATACATACATATATATATAACTACAAACAATAAACAAGGGCCACAAAAACTACTGAGCCCAACCATATTTTTCTAACGAAAGAAAGAAGATTTAACTACAATTTCTCCACTCGCAACGAGCAATAATCTCTTTCAAGTCTCAAAAATGGGTATAACGCAAAAGATAGAAACATATAACAAGAAGACATTAACAATAAATTAATCATCTATGCAAAACACCCATGCAAACATGAGTATAATGCCACAAGCTCCATTGAAATTTTGAGCTACATTACCTAACACTAGATATTATATAGAAATAGAGAAATTGTAAAAGAGCTATTAGAATAACCCTAAACAACCACCAGAGTAATTTTATCTCCAATATGTCAATGGTTTCACACAACCCTAAAACCTACACATAGATAGCTACAATTCCTCCAACAATAATGGCTGCAATGCCAAAGATATACACATATAATGAAAACAATAGACCAACAGTGAAAGAAAGAACATTTAACTACAATTTCTCCTATGGTAATAGGTATATATATTATACATATATGTACACATATATATACATATATACTTTCATATATTATAAATTTGAGCTGCATTATTTGGCATTAAATATTATAGACAAATAGGAAAATTGTTAAAAAAATATAAGGAAAATAGTGGAGAATGGCATACATTTGATTCATAACTATCATCCTAATAGCTCTTACAACTGTTACATAGACCACTTTTCTTGCACCAATATGTTGTGTGATATTCTTTTTCCCACTGTCCACCTTTCACATAATGTGCATATTTTTTGATAGGCCCTTGGTTGCGATGCGAGTGAGTTTATCTCTGTCCATCTTTGGCTTTATACCCATTATCATGGGAGCAATTCTAGTTGAATCTTGTTTCTTTGGTCAATAAATATGCTCAGGTTTAGTATTTTTATTGTCGTCCATTTATTGTTTTGGTTATCTGTTTTCATCTGTGTTGTTGGATGCATTAACATAGGACCATTTGTAGATTATGGACATGTTGGATATAAAATTAGTTTGGTAGCTGGTAAGTGTTATTGTTTCTAATATCTCTTTTATCTGTTCAATTTATCTGTTTGAACTTTCTGGCGGGTTCTCTGTCGGCTTGCTCGATAAGAGGATTTGTCATGCAATAGCTCTTTTGCAAATTATCTATTTGTCTACAAAATTTAGTCCCAAGCAATGTAGCTCAAATTTTTTATTATGCCTGTGCCCTTGTGGGCAGGTTGTGCAGATTATTGGTACTCATTGGCTTTATGAGTTCTATTTAATATGGGTTTCATGCCAAAGAATGTAGCTTCAAATTTGAATTGACAAACCAAGTCTTACATAGCCTACTTTTCTTCTATGAATATGTTTAGTGTGGGTTTCGACTCATCTGTGATTTAGCTATGATTTTTAACTGTTCTTTTAATAGTTGTTGTACAATTTCCCTATTTTGTTTATAATATTTAGTGTCAAGTAATGTAGCTTGAATTTTCAATTGAGAAACCAATTGTTACATAGAAATTGGTGTTACACCTTGTCTAGATAGTGATAGAATTACAGGTGGAGATGCCTAAAGCTAATTTCCATCATAAGGTCTAATACCTCTTATACAATTCTATATTTGTCTTCAATATTTACCAACAAAGGATGTAGGTTGAATCTTGTATCAATATGTTTCAAATTTTTTTATCTATCTATAAGTTTAAAGAAATCGGCAATGTCTTTTTTACATAAAAGGATTTAGGGTCACCTCATATAATTATTTTCCTACCCTAATACAACACAGATGATCAGAAACACATACTAAACATATTTGTACAAGACAAGCTTTTCAAACAAGGCCTTTGATAACAACAAGAGGATTTGTTGTAGACTTAGAATTGTCCTACACCATGTAGAGGCCTTTTGCTACAATTTGCAACAAACTAGTGGCAACTTCACCAAAAGCAATACATCAAAGGTTGGTTGAATGGTTACATATGTGCATATATATATATTCTAAATTCGAGTTCCATTATTTGGCACTAAATATTATAGAGAAATACAAAAATTGTAAAATAACTATTAGGAAAAGACTCAGGAACCACAAAAAATGAGAGAATAGTGAAACTAAACATTAAATAGAGCTTTGAAATAGGAGGAAAGAATATCATAAAACATATTCACATAACACAAGTAATGTATGTAACAGTTGGCTAAATGGACTTGCAGTTTTAACTACAAATAATAGCGATAGTTGTATTCCTCAATTTGTACTTAAGCCTGTGGTGTTATACACATTTTGTGGAGATTGTTGCACCATATAATTGTTTTCATAGCCTAAAGAAAATAAGTAACGTCATAAAGAGTTGGGTTTACATATTTGATTTGGGAAGTTGAAAAGCTTTTTATATAGGCATGGAGGAAAAAATAATTTGGTGGCTTTTAAGTGTTTTTGTAATAGTTCTTTTATCTGTTCAACTTTACATCTTTAGCTAATATGCTATTTGTTTGAAATTTCTATTTGTTGACAAGCCAACATTTCATCGTGCACTATGTGTAACATATTCATAATGCCAGAATGGCTCTTGAGAATGCAACTGAATCAATATATTTTCTTGCATATTTTGTAGTAAACTTTGTCCCACTAGAACATTGAATATTACATTTAGTTCCTACTATGCCATTGCATTACAATTGGTGTATATATATTGAATTTTCTATTCCGCATTTAAAAATATACATGTACGTAGACATATATATCCATATATACAAAGCAGGCCACCCGTGGCCCATTTCGAAATGCAAGTAAGCATCTATACTGGATTTTCCCTCAGTTGACTGGTTGAGAAGGCTTCAAAATTAACCCTTTAGCTTCCTGTACTAATTCCAAACTTTGGAGTAGACAATATGGTATAAGCAACCAAAAAGGTTTGAATTTGTAGCCTTCCCAGTCAGTTAATTGAGAGGAAAAACAATTTCGATGTTTCTTGCCTTCATAAATTCCAAGCGGAGGAGTTAGATGGTGAGGAATAAATACTATACACATGTATTTAGATATAGTATTGTGTATATAAATACATTTATACATATGTACATATCAATAGATATATCTGCTTATATGTGTGTGTTTATAAATGTGTTGATAAAGGGGAAATTCAATGCATATATGTACTTAATTATTTCTACACATATATACATGCATATATTATACATTCAAGCTCCATTATTTGGCATTAAATATTATATACATATAGGAAAATCATAAAAGAACTATTAGGAAAACACTTAACCATGACATATGTCTGATTCTTGAGTAATTGTTGTTTTTTTTGTTATTAAGGCAGGAAAATATATTGATTAAGTTGCATTGTCAAAGAGCCATAGCAGTGTTGCTTTAATATTTCAGTATTGTAAGAATTGTTTTCCTTGGGTCTCTTCTATAATAGAATTGAGGTTTCCCAAACTATTGTGCTATGGAATCTATAAGTCATTGTACATGAGTATTTTGCATAAATGTTTTGTCCATAATATTGAATACCAAGCAATGTAGGCCGAATCTCCAATTAAGCCTGTGATGTTATATGCATTTTGGACATATTATTGAACCATGTGATTGTTTCCACAACATAAAAAAAATTAAAATCTGCATAAATACACATATATAGAAATAATAAAATCTTGCATGCATATAGATATAAGCAGCCCCAAAGATAGAGAGATACATATAGGGGTGTATGCATTTGCATTTATTATTTTTGTTCTTATTGATGTATCCCCTGGTGTTTGCATAGCATTGAAAGTGGATTTCTATTCTTTTTGTTGTATCTAGTGTTGTTTCAACAGTATTAAAAGTGGGATGGTTATAAATTGATATTTCTAAGTTGTCTACCAATTACCATTTGGATGTTGTAATACACTAATCTTTTTTTTTTATTGTGAAATAGATCTATCAATTAGTGAACTCAAATTGAAACATTTTGTTGTTGCAATTAAGTTCCTATAAATATGTCTACAGAACCAGGATTTTTGGATGGGTTTGTAGAGCCCCCCAATATTGATTTGTTGGCAGCACCAATTGGTGCCCTTGTGGAGTCTAGCTTTGAGGGCGTGACTGTAACGCCCCATCGTGCAAACCCCAAAGGAACAACTAAAAACACAACAATATTTTTTTTAAAACATAAGGAATGCACTTTAAGTTTTCCATCATAACTAAAGTTTCAAGTTGCACATCTAAGTCCCTTGGGGTACACGAGGTGACATTACCAAACTATCCTGTAACAAAGTTAACAGATGAACATTAAATTTCCAATTACATAATCCATTCATTCACACATCATCACCTAAACATTCATTAGCAATAACCAAAAAGATATGAATAAACCATATAAAACCATACATGAAAATTACAATAAATTAATCATGAAGATATAAAGTACATATTTCCATAGATACAACATAACATTAATAGTATTTACAAATAATAGTTCTAGAATGATTTACATAGTGTGATAATACTTTACATAAGTCTAATAGTACATCTCAATAAACACGTATACATAATTACATCATAGGTCTTCCCAACACATGTGGGAGTGATATATCAATACATAAAATACATCTGGAGTACAAATATACATCTGGTAACATATGAACCCTGGATCAAACTACATCTATAAAACTCTACATTGAATAGTACAACTACATCATAGGGAACCCAACGAGGTGCGTAGCACATTCCACCTGACCACCCCTGTGCTAGGAGTAAATAAGGAAGGATCCCCGAACAAGCACATCCAAAACAAGAGAACAAAAAGAAATATCTCATAACAACAATAAATCACCAAAACATAACAATAGACCACTTCCAGAGGATTTCAATAAAACAAATCAAAGGGAATGCTAGAGGAGAGTGTCATCACATGGCCTTACATGGATTATCCAGACAACCTATCACAAGGTGTTGCCTCCATCTATGGTTATCCTGACTTCCTATCTCAAGGTGTCGCTCCATAGGGTGATTCATGTGGAACCGTTAACCTCTCGTGAAGATGAGGCAATGATCAAGCCAACCACAGCCTTCTCGGCCCACCTTTAGTCTATGAAAGCCCTAACAGGCGGACAAGGCATCCATAATTATTATATTAATGTTTAACTACCCACACCCTAATTAATTAATTAAGCTATCACTTATTGCTCTAACTCTAACGTGGGTTATCCTGACAGCCCCTTTGTGCACCGACACCCATGTAGAGCCACTCTCCCTAGAAACCTGAAACATAAAATCCAATACCAAGGAGTTATACCAGCAAGAACACTGAACCACAAATGGAACATCCGTGAGGAAAAACCATCTCGCCAAAATCATATGAAGCAACACTCATAAAAATGGTACAACCCATGTGTAGACTCAAGTCACAACTATATCCAAAAATAGGGACAAATATCAAAATTATAAGATCAAATATAAAATATCAATTTCCCCACCTTTGGAAGTCCCTAATAGGTAACTTAAGCTCCTATAGAAGGATAAACTAACTCAAGGGCTTTCCCACATGACATAATTCCAATTAAGAGAAAACCACAACTGGCTCAACAATAATTCGACAACACAAATGGCCAAAGAAAATAAATAATTGCTTACACAAAATCATTCAACTTAATTTAATTAACAATTCTTATTTCTATTTTACTCGATTACACTATAACATTACAAATTTATTTAATTATTCCTCAATCACAGCATCTATAACCATCTTAATATATATATACCCTTTTATGCGTATATATATATATATATATATATATATATATACGTATATATAATAAAACATATATTAAAAACATCATGCATTTAAATCATATCATAAAAATTACCCATATACTTCTCTGTAATTTGCAATAGTAAGTATATATACATATATATGTACATATATATTAATATTAATATTAATATATATATAATCTATATATACATAAAAATCAAATTTAAAACAAATTTTAAGAAACAAACCCCCACGCGGTAGGTACTGTGTACCTCCCATTGGGGAGGCCACAGCCCACATGGTTGCGCCCAGCAGCCATCGGTTGTTGGGCACAGCCTATGGCTGTTGTACGCAGTACCACCAGGGGTCAGGGGTGGTACGACAACAACCGACCACTCCCCCCATTAAATATATATTTTATTTTATATATTTTAGTTTTTTCAAAAACACAGAACATGAATCCCGAAATATATAAATATATTTTATTTTCTTCTCAAAAACAGTGTACAACAACCCTTCTGTGTGAATAAAATATATATATTTTATTGAAAGACAGATTATAAATATATATATATATATATATATATATATTTATTTATGTATAAATAAATAAATAAATATATATATATATATATTTAATATAAATATATATATATATATATATATATATATATATATATATATATATATATATATATATTTATTAACAAGATAAAAAAATAATAATATGAACAATCTGTTGTTTTTTCACCAGACACAAAATAATTATGGGTATACAATTTTAACCCCATAATAAATTGATTTCCATTTCAAACAAGAATTTCAGAACTAGATTTATTGAAGAAAATTTAGAAGATTTCACAATAGATTTCTACAGAAGATTTAAGGGTTTAACACAAGCAATTTTTCAACAGCAAAACCTTTTTCAAAACATAGATATTGATTTTTGAATATGGCAGACATGATTTTTGTTTCCCTTAAAGAACAATGAATTAATAAATCAAAAGAATTAATAATCAAAAAGAACCTGGAGTCCTTCGTTTGATTTCGAATCCAAACATGGTAACCCTTCTTCCTTTTTTGAAAACAGACTTCCTCTGCAGTTCCTTCTCCAAATTTCTTCTTTTAGCTAACTTTTGGATCAATATTGTATTTTTCCTTCCCAAGAACAATTTTTACCAGAGAAGCACAAAACATATATTATTTTTTTAACTGTTCTCCTCTTCTTCTTCTCACCAAAATATTAATAAATAAAAATAAATCAAGCTCTTTCTTTTCCCAAAAATCTACCACATGCATTGGTTCTTTTTATTGCTTTAAAAGCTCACATTTATCTCACAAATTTAATTAAAAAAAAATTAATTTCACATTTATCCTCACATGATATTATCCTTAGATTTTATAATATTAATATTTTGAGAAAGACAATTTACCATTATCATAAACATTATTTATTTAAATTAATTACTTTATACCTTTTTAATTAATTAAATAACTTTTAATTTACAATATTTTAAATCCAACATTTAACTAAATTACAATTAATCATATCAACAAAATAACATTAATTAATCTCATATACAATAAAGATAAATTAAATAACAACTAACCACAAATAAAATAAATAATCAACCACCAAACAATATAAAGACAAGGACAAGGTCAAGACCATGACACGGAAAGACTCACAACGAGGTGACAGACTTGGGACGGGAACACTTCCTTATCAAATCCCTTTTTCAACATCATACCCGTTGGGTTTATGGGACACGCTCAAACCTGACAAGCAGGTGGAGTCGGTATCCTGTACCTGCATCCTGCATAGAAACAGACATCAAGTAGCATGTAAATCTCCATTGCAAACACATCGTGAAAAGTAATCATGGGGTAGCATGGCACTCATAAATGAGTGATGCTACTCCATCCTTTCACCAAGACTCACTAGCAAACACATCAAAAACCATAGCAACATAGAATCACAACATCACCACATATAATATTAAAGAAAACCACAACATATCTAAGTAATATAATCACCACATAATGTATCATCAAACATCATAAGTAATGTCAAGTGCAGCAAACCAACCAAACTATGAATCCACACACAACCAATTTGATGAACTAATCACCATCACAAACCAAGTACCAAACCAACACATAAGAGTATCAAAGAGTATCAACAAAATGAGGGGTATTACATCCTTCCCCCATAGAACATGGCTTACTCCTGGAAGACAATAAATAAATATGGGTAAGCCTCTCTAATATGGGATGCATCCTCCCATGTCGTCGAAGTCTCGTCATTCGAGTTCCACTAAACCCGCACATGTTCAATATCTCTACCCCTGAGGGAGAGTCTCTGATGTTGTAGCACGACCACAGGCTTGAGAGCTAGTTGCCCATCCTTGACCTATAGAGCATTCCAATCAAGTACGTGAGTAACATCAAGATAATATGGCCTAAGAACTGAAACATGAAAAACATCGTGAATCCGCGATAGACTAGGTGGCAAGGCTAGGCGGTAGGCAACAGGACCAATTCTTTCTAACACCTCAAATGGCCCTACAAAGTGGGGCGCAAGCTTACAACCCTTTCCATAATGAATAGGGCTCTTCTGTGGACGTACTTGAAGAAACACCCCATCACCAACTACAAACTGCCAATCAACTCTATGTGCATTAGCATACTTCTTTTGCCTATCTTGAGCTACTACAAGATGCTCTCGGACATGAGCTACCGGTTGTTCCATATCTCAAAGCATTTCGGGTCCAAGAAGAACCTTGTCCTCTAACCAATCCCAACTCAAAGGGGTACAACAAGGATGACCTGTATAAAGCTTGAAAAGGAGCCATGCCGATCGAACTATGGTAACCATTGTTGTAGGAAAACTCAACCAAGTGTAGATAATCTTCCCAGTGTGATTGTTGGTCCATGACATACATGTAGAGCATATCCTCAAGCACCTGATTGACTCTCTTAGTCTGACTAGATCTGTCTAAGGATGGTAGGCAGAACTAAAGTTCAATTGAGTCCCTAAGGACCGCTGCAAAGATGTCCATAGCGTAGATGTGAATACATGATCTTTGTCAGAAATTATTCTTCGTGGTATCCCATGCAATCGAACAATTTCTTCCATGAACACCTTGGCTACCGAAGAAGCAGTATAGGAAGATTGGATAGGAGAGAAATGGGCTACCTTGGTCAGTCTGTCGACAGTGACCATAATAGTGTTGTGCCACTTGGAAGACATAGGCAAGCCGACAATGAAATCCATAGAGATAATGTCCCACTTCCATTCTGGAGCAAGATAAGGCTGCAACAAACCTACCAGATGATGATGCTCAGCGTTAACCCTCTGACATTCTAGACATCTAGCCACAAAATCGGCAATATCACGATTCAATCCTACCCAAAAATATAGTGAGCGCACATCCGCATACATTTTCTTAACTCTGGGATGTGTCGAATAAGGTGCCTGATGGGATTTAGTCAAGATTAGTGTGTGAAGACCCTCTACAAGAGGTACATACATTCAGCCCGCATAGTGCAAGACACCATCAGAATCCAATGAGTATCCAGCAAATTTTCCTTCTAGATTTTTGCCCGACTCGATTTCAGATTTCACCTCTTGATACCAATTGTCTGAGGTGAGAGCAGTAAGGATCTGACTCCTCGAATCAACCTCGAGAGCCACTGTAGAAATCTCATGTCTACGTCGGCTCAAAGCATCTACCACCACATTCTCTTTTCCCTAGATATACTTTACTTCAAAATCGTATTCGCACAAGAATTCCATCCACCTTCTCTATCTTGCATTCAGGTTCAGCTATGTGAAGATGTATTGCAGACTATGATGATCTGTATGCAACTCGAACCGATGCCCTAAAAGGAAGTGTCTCCATCTTACCAAAGCATGAACCATAGCGGCCAACTCAAGATCATGTGTGGGGTAGTTCAATTCATGTTCCTTAAGTTTATGGGATTCGTATGCAATCACTCGCCCTTCTTGCATCAAAATGGCCCCTAAACCTTCCAAGGAAGCATCCGTACATACTAAAAATTCCCCTGTAGGATCCGATACTATCAAAATTGGTGCACTGGTTAGCTTTTCCTTAAGATTCTGGAATGCTAACTGACATTGATCTGACCAAAGAAATTTCTTCCCCTTCCTCTAGAGAGAGGTGATGGGATGCACAATCCTAGAAAATCCTTGGACGAATTGCCAATAATAGCCTGCTAGTCCCATGAAACTGTGAATTTCTGAGACATTTGTGGGTACAGGCCAATCCACAATGGCCTGAATCTTTGCAGGATCAATGGAAATTCCCTCACCTGAAATGACATGACCCAAATATTGAACTTCAGTCTTATAGAATTCACACTTTGCCAGGTTGGCATATAACTGATTGTCCCTTAACCACTGCAACACCTGTCTTAGATGTTCCTCATGTTCCTCCATAGACCTAGAATAAATCAAAATATCATTGAGAAACACAAGGATGAATCTATCCAAATATGTTTGAAACACCCCATTCATTAAGCTCATGAAGACTGAAGGTGCATTTGTCAACCCAAACGACATCACAGTGAACTCATAATGTCTACATTGAGTGTGAAATGTTGTTTTATGAATATCAGGTTCCGCAATCCGCAACTGGTGATATCCGGATTTGAGATCAATCTTAGAAAATACCTTCACCCCTTTTATTTGATCAAAAAAATCATCAATTTTGGGCAGGGGATATCGGTTCTTCATCATTACTTTGTTCAATTGCCTATAATCAATACACAGATGGAGAGAACCATCCTTCTTCTTTACAAAAATTACGGGTGCTCCCCAAGGGGAAACACTTGGGTGGATAAACCCCTTAGCCAACAACTCCTCCAATTGTAGACAGAGTTCTTAAAGCTCTTATGTTGTCATCCGTTATGGAGCCCAAGATATAGGCTCAGCTCCAGGTACCAGATCAATCTTGAAATCTATATCCCGTTTTGGCAACATACCCGGTATCTCACTTGGGAAAACATTAGAAAACCCCTTTAGGAGAGGTTAATCATCCAATGACACCCCTCGACTATCCTCTGACTCAAGATCACTCACTGCTACTGCAAAAAGCTGACAACCCTGTCAGAAAAACCTTTTTAGTTGCATGGCAGAGATCATTCGCAATGAAATGGGCCTTTGAATACCCACGATCTCCACCTCCTTTCTAGAATCATCGACGCACCACACTTCTTTATGGCGATACTCTATCATGGCATGGTGTGCACTCAACCAATCCATTCCCAAGATGACATCATACGAGCCAAGTGATAGGATCCGGAGGTCGACCTTAGTTTTCAATGCCCCTATATCCAGACTACAACCCTGAACAAGCTTCTCAACTACAACCTTTGACAGTGAGGTCAATTCAACCTGCCATTTTATGCCTTGCCTAGTTGCCACCAATCTACATCGCTCTACTACTGAAGGAGATATAAAAGAGTCAGATGCACCAAAATCAAAGAGCATGGAAATACTAGTACCATGCAACACACCTAATGTCTCGATTATAGTGCCCTGATGTTTTTCTTGACAATTTTCCACTGCCACAAACACCTAGTGTGCTCTACCCGCATTTCCCACTATGAACTTAGAAGCAGTTGGTTTCTGGCTAAAACTTGAAATACTCCTTTGTGGACATTGTCTGGTAGTATGTCCCTGCTGTCCACACGAGAAACAGCCTGTGCCTCGCCCAGTATCCTTTGACACCAGATGGTGCACTCAACTGCTGAAAGCTACCTCATGAAGGTGTCGATTGTGTACTTTGTGTAGGCTGCACAAAATAATCCAGCCTATTTCACTACCAGCTTCAATTCTTCTGGCTCTAAGATCTGTCTCCCTGCTGAGATTGTGATTTGTTATGTTTGGGTTGTGACTGCTGCTACTGCGGACCACCCTTAGAGGGTGCCTAAAAATTCCTAGAAGACCCTACAACTTGAGGCTGTCCACCTCTAGAACCAAAACCTGATGCTGGGGCACTACCGATCTAAACTCCAGTGTGTCCTCCCAATGCCATTGCCAAATTTTCTTCTACTAGCTGAGCCTTCTCAACCGTGACCTCCATTGTCTTTGGCTCAAAGACTCTAACTCCACCACTGATTCGGGCGTTTAAGCCCTGAATGAAATGTTGAACTAGCATCCCCTCATCATGGTTGATTACTGCATATTGCTTTAATTCATAGAATCGTCGTTCATATTCTTCAATGGACATCGTCATTTACTTAAGGTCATGAAACTCATCTGCCCTGCATTACCTCCAATGATTTGAAAGGAAGCGAGCCCTGAACCTGTCTAGAAATGGCTCCCATGTGACCATGTTGATATCTAGATATAACTTTTTCTCTTCCAACCGCCACCAAGTGGATGTGAAGCCTCACAGATGCATGACTGCTCACCGAGCTTTGGTATTGCTACCATAGGGGTGCATTGCAAAGCATCAATCCAAATCGATTAACCATGTTTTCTCTTCTAGACGTCCTCCAGAACCATCAAATGTAGGTGGGTGTGCTCTCCTCAAGTCTCTCATATGACCAGCTAGCACTGCATCCTGATCTACCATTATTTCCCTCTGCCTTGGCAACCTTTCCCTTTCTCTCTTGACCCGCTACTCCTCCTTCGGCCTAGGTCCCAACCAATCAAAAATCTCCCCCAGAAGGTGTTGCAAATGTCCATCTAAACCAGGCTATTTTGGGTTCTAACCACCACCTGATGAATTGTTTTGAAGACTCTGTTGTTCCCCATGCTTAGAACCGTGGGAACTCGGTGGTGATGGACTTTAGCAGTTGGCTCCACGGCCACCACCCTAGCTTCTTCCTCGGCCACAACCTCTACCTCGAAGCATGATCCTGCACAACAATTAGGGTTATGTAAGATCAAGAGTTAATGCAAAGGTTTCCTAACGAACACAAACTACCCAGAGAACCCAACGTTACCAACCTTGGCTCTGATACCAAGTTGTAACACCCCGTCACACAAACCCCAAAGGAACAACTAAAAATGCAACATTTTTTTTTTAAAACCATAAGGAATGCACTTTAAGTTTTCCATCATAACTAAAGTTTCAAGTTGCACATCTAAGTCCCATGGGGTACATGAGGTGACATTACCAAACTATCCCATAACAAAGTTAACAGATGAACATTAAATTTCCAATTACATAATCCATTCATTCACACATCATCACTTAAACATTCATTAGCGATAACCAAAAAGATATGAATAAACCATACATGCAAATTACAATAAATTAATCATGAAGATATAAAGTACATATTTCCATAGATACAACATAACATTAACAGTATTTACAAATAGTAGTTCTAGAATGATTTACATGGTGTGATAATACATTACATCAGTCTGATAGTACATCTCAATGAACACATATACATAATTAAATCATAGGTCTTCCCAACACACGTGGGAGTGATATATCAATACATAAAATACATCTGGAGTACAAATATACATCTGGTAACATATGAACCCTGGATCAAACTACATCTGCAAAACTTTGCACTAAATGGTACAACTGCATCATAGGGAACCCAACGGGGTGCGTAGCACATTCCACCTTACCACCCCCGTGCTAGGAGTAAATAAGGAAGGATCCCTGACCAAGCACATCCAAACAGTAACACAAGACTAAACTCTAGACACGAAAAGCAAGAGAACACAAAGAAATATCTCATAACAACAATAAATCACCAAAACATAACAATTGACTACTTCTAGAGGATTTCAATAAAACAACTCAAAGGGAATGCTAGAGGAGAGTGTCATCGCATGGCCTTACATGGATTATCCAGACAACCTATCACAAGGTGTCACCTCCATCTATGGTTATCCTGACTGCCTATCTCAAGGCATCGCTCCATAGGGTGACTCATGTGGAACCATTAACCTCTCGTGAAAACAAGGCAACGATCAAGCCAACCACAACCTTCTCGGCCCACCTTTAGTCTATGAAATCCGTAATAGGTGGATGAGGCATCCATAATTATCTTATTAATGTTTAAGTACCCACCCTCCTAATTAATTAATTAGGTTATCACTTATTACTCTAACTCTAACATGGGTTATCCTAACAACCCCTTTGTGCGTCGGTGCCCATGTAGAGCCACTCTCCCTAGAAACCCAAAACATAAAATCCAATACCAAGGAGTTGTACCAGCAAGAACACTGAACCACAAATGGAACATCCGCGAGGCAAAACCATCTCACCAAAATCATATGAAACAACACTCATAAAAACGGTACAACCCATGTGTAGACTCAAGTCACAACTATATCCAAAAATAGGGACAACTATCAAAATTAAAAGATCAAATATAAAACATCAATTTCCCCACCTCTAGAAGTCCCTAACAAGTAACTTAAGCTCCTATAGAAGGATAAACTAACTCAAGGGCTTTCCCACATGACATAATTCCAATTAAGAGAAAACCACAACTGGATCAACAATAATTCGACAACACAAATGGCCAAAGAAAATAAATAATTGCTTACACAAAATCATTCAACTTAATTTAATTAACAATGTTTATTTCTAATTTACTTGATTACACTATAACATTACAAATTTATTTAATTATTTAATTATTCCTCAATCACAGCATATATAACCATCTTAATATATATATATATACATATATATTAATATTAATATTAATATATATATATATATTTATATAATCTATATATACATAAAAATTGAATTTAAAACAACTTTTAAGAAACAAACCCCCACACAATAGGTATTGTGTACCTCCCATTGGGGACGCCGCAACCCACATGGTTGCGCCTAGCAGCCATCTACTAATGTGCACAGCCTGTGGTTGTTGCACGCAGTACTACTAGGGGTCAGGGGTGGTACGACGACAGTCGACCACTCCCCCCATTAAATATATATTTTATTTTATATATTTTAATTTTTCAAAAATGCAGAACATGAATCCTGAAATATATAAATATATTTTATTTTCTTCTCAAAAACAATGTACAACAACCCTTTTGTGTGAATAAAATATATATATTTTTTATTGAAAGATAGATTATAAACATATATATATATATTTCTTTATAAATATATATATATAGGTATATATATATTTATTCACAAGATAAAAAAAATAAAATATGAAAAATCTCTTGTTTTCTCACCAGACACAAAATAATTCTGGGTATACAATTTTAACCCCATGATAAATTGATTTCCATTTCAAACAAGAATTTCACAACTAGATTTATTGAAGAAAATTCAGAAGATTTAACAATAAATTTCTACAGAAGATTTAAAGGTTTAACACAAGCAATTTTTCAATAGAATAACCTTTTTCAAAACATAGATATTGATTTTTGAATATGGCAGACATGATTTTCATTTCCCTTCCAGAACAATGAATTAATAAATCAAAAGAATTAATAATCAAAAAGAACCTAAAGTCCTTCATTTGATTTTGAATCCAAACACGGTAACCCTTCTTCCTTTTTCGAAAACAAACTTCCTCTACAGTTCCTTCTCCAAATTTCTTCTTTCAGTTAACTTCTGGATCAATATTATATTTTTCCTTCCCAAGAACAATTTTTACCAGAGACGCACAAAACATATATTATTTTTTTTAACTGTTCTCCTCTTCTTCTTCTCACCAAAATATTAATAAATAAAAATAAATCAAGTTCTTTCTTTTCCCAAAAATCTACCACATGCATTGGTTCTTTTTATTGCTTTAAAAGCTCACATTTATGTCACAAATTTAATTAAAAATTCCTTAATTTCACATATATCCTCACATGATATTATCCTTAGATTTTATAATATTAATATTTTGAGAAGGCAGTTTACCATTATCATAAACATTATTTATTTAAATTAATTACCTTATACCTTTTTAATTAATTAAATAACTTTTAATTTATAATATTTTAAATCCAACATTTAACTAAATTACAATTAATCATATCAACAAAATAACATTAATTAGTCTCATATAAAATAAAGATAAATTAAATAACAACTAACCACAAATAAAATAAATAATCAACCACCAAACAATATAAAGACAAGGACAAGGTCAAGACCATGACACTGAAAGACTCACAACGAGGTGACGGACTTGGGACGGGAACACTTCCTTATCAACTCCCTTTTTCAACATCATACCCGTTGGGTTTATGGGACATGCTCAAACCTGACAAGAAGGTGGAGTCGGTGTCCTGTACCTGCATCCTACATAGAAACAAACATCAAGTAGCATGTAAATCTCCATTGCAGACACACCGTGAAAGGTAATCACGGGGTAGCAGGGCACTCATAAGCGAGTGATGCTACTCCATCCTTTCACCAAGACTCACTAGAAAACACATCAGAAACCATAGCAACATAGAATCACAACATCACCACATATAATATTAAAGAAAACCACAACATAACCAAGTAATATAATCACCACATAATGTATCATCAAACATCATAAGTAATGTCAAGTGCAGCAAACCAACCAAACTATGAATCCACACACAACCAATCTAGTGAACTAATCATCATTACAAACCAAGTACAAAACCAACACATAAGAGTATCGAAGAGTATCCAACAACTTGTAAGGGGGTATTATAGGTGACTAGACCCAGCTGAATCGATTCAGGTGAAGTATGATTTCCCTTTATGTTATATACATTTAATAAATTTAGATTATTGTTTCTAGTTTTCTAACCCGGCTCTTAGGTGTATATGTACATGGCTCATCTTGACAAAGCATATAGATGTGGAACTAGATATGCATTCCTATTTTCCAGCATATAAAAGGATGGCTTTCATGTATATGTATATCTATACGTATATGTATGTATATATATGTATATGTATATGTGTATGCATATGTATATGTATATGTATATGTATGTATATGTGTATATATGTCTATGTATATATATGTATATGCATGTATATATATGTATATATGTATATATATATGTATATGTATATGTATATGTATGTATATGTTTGTATATGTATATGTATGTATATGTATGCATGTATGCATATGTATATGCATATGCGTATGTATATGCATGTGTATATGCATATGTGTATGTCTATGCACATTCAAAAACAAATACTACAATATGATAGATCAGATATGAGGACAACATATTTTGCACATTTTCTATGAAATCAATGGCACAATGACTCTTTTGACAATGCAACCTAATCAAAGTATAGTTTCTGACACTACAACAATCAATATTCTAGATGTATATATATGTATATGTGTATATGTGTCTATATATATGTATATATGTATGTATATATGTATATGTATGTAATGTATATATGTATATATGTATGTAACTATATGTATGTATATGCTTATTTATGTATATGTGTGTATGTGTATGCATGTATGCATATGTATATGTATATGTGTATGTATATGCATGTGTATGTATATGCATATGTCTATGTCTATGTATATGCAAAAAAAAATACTACAATATGATAGATTAGATATGTAGACAACAGATTTTGCCCATTTGCTATGAAATTAATGGCAGAATGACTCTTTTGACAATGCATCTTAATCAAAGTATAGTTTCTCACACTACAATGTTCATTCACTATTGCATTTACTCTGTCTGCCCATATTTACTTTGCTTTGCTTTCTCCCATTGTGCAACAATGGC